>JAZHYW010050808.1:0-281777 GCA_037355805.1 Ixodes ricinus | reverse complement strand
GCAAGGAATTCATGGCGCGAAAATGACATAAAGAACATAATTGAAAGCGTGCATCATTAGCGTCAGCCTGTTCGCGTTGCAGCCGAAGGCTTCGGGCTGCCTAATCACGCATTCCAAAGGAGCGCAAGGGAATTCGAATAATACAAGGAGTGAGGGATTTAGAAGATACAAACGACGAGTTCTTTCTGGCCAGCACAAAGATATTGCCGAGCATAACTTATGTAAGAAGTTCATTTTAGGGCTCACGTAAAGAGACGTGCAAAGTATAGTTTAGGTGTGCTACAAAACGATTGAAGCTAGGTAATAATTAAGATTATTCAGAGTGATTGAGGGTGCAGGCTTTGCACTCACTGAATACGCCGGTAAATCAGAAGCATGCTAGAAACTGAGCGACGAACGGGAAACGTAACAAACAATTATCGGTGTGCAAAAAAGAAAAAATGGAGCAAAACTGTTTTTTTTTTTGTATGAGACTCAATGCACGGCGTACGAAGTGTGGTCTCATAATGATTGCGTAGGTGCCTACGCAATATACTTCAAATGTTCCGAGTGCAAGTATCTTTTTTCTTTTATGTGTACAGGGCCTGTCATTTTGCCACCCTTACACTTTGTCCCAAGGGTCGGGGCTAAAATGAGACGTTTCTGACATTTTATTATCAATGAATATCTCTTAGTCTTACTAACTCTGGTCTATTCATTTTCACTAAAAGCAATGCCGAAACACCAGAAAAAAAATTTCGTATATTTTCTTTTTCTTTTTTTAATAAAAAACTATTATCCGTTTAGAAGTTCTCATTTTGATCAGCGTTACACCTGTTGTTTATTATATTACACAAAAACAGCAACTTTCTTTTGTTGTAAATATACTGAAATAACAGACTTCAATAGCGTTCACGCATAACTTTATCATCAAATGGCAGGTTGTAAATCGCCTGTTATAGCATATTGTCGCATACCTGGCGGTGTCGGAAACGCTCGTGGCTATCTCGAGGATGAACTGGGTTCAAGCACTGTTCATCCTGGTTCTTTATTCTTTCAATCTTTCCCCTTCTCGAAAGTTCGAAGCCATCCTGGGCTGTCATTGGTGTTCTGTTCTGAGCAAACTTCAACTCGAAACGCGTATAAAAACATCGGTAATGCGCTGCTTCGAGACAGTTGCCCTTTCGTCACCAACGCAGGAGGCCAGAAACTCTCTTTCTCTTTTATTTTTTTTAATTGTAAGCACAAGTTTGTTTAATTAGTCGCTAAATTTCGGATTCACTTTCATCTATTAATTTTATTCGTCACATTATTTTGGGAATTATCCCCCCCCCCCCCTTCCACCCTGATCTTAAGAAAATCAGATCAGCGTAAGGATTCTCAGACATCGATTCCCATTGGCTTGACTGCGTTTGACAAACGAGATCTCGTGACATCCCTTCCTACTGGTTATTGTTTTTTTTTATTTCAGATATTTTACGAAAACATGTTGTGCTTCTAACACGTATTTAACAATTGACGAGCAGTCTACACAATTCAGAGAAACTCAGTTTTATTCGACCCATATATCATAAACATTGTGACATTGCGATACCCTGCTCTTCGCTGTGCATTCTTTAATATGTGCTATTTTTATCGTTTTGCAGGATCTTCATGCGTAGTATATACTAAGTTAACATTAGCACTTCGGAAAGCGGGCGCGATTTTACCGCGTACGGTTTCCTAACCGTTCCTAGCAGTTCGTCGCGGTGTTTTCAATTGCAGAAAAGCCTTTTAGAATAGGATGGTTCTCTGCAATTTAATCAATATCCCGTCGTTTCATTTCCTAAACTAATCCTAAAGACTGCTTTTCAGACTCGAAACGCTTAGCTCTATATGTATAGCAAAGGCATCGAAAAGAAGATTTCTATTCGATTTTTTCTCTCCTACTTAAATCCTTTATTTCAATATCCAAATGTAACATTGCGCAATGGGGCTCGCGATTGCAGCATGGCCCTTCAACTTGTTTCCGTTCCTCCCGTCTACCGTCTTTTTTTATATTTTTTTATACGCGTTTTGTGAAAACAGAGTTGCCAGAATTGCGCAGCGGCTTGCGTCGTCACGTATCATTACGGCGCCTGGTAGCGGAAGTGCGCTGGACTTGGTCTCAAAACCCCCAAATCCCCCGCCATCAGCGCGCGCGGCACCGAGAGCCGGACTCGCGACTGTGTGCTTTCCGTCTCCGGCTGCGTCGAAAACCAATGCCAAGTTAGTTCCGCAAGCCTGGATGTTCCAACCCTCCCGTCCTTCCCCGAACCCGGTTCCCGGCTCGGCGGGCTTGCTACTTCAAAGCTGCGGCACACCGCCGCCGCATAAACCCCGGGGTCCGGACCGCGGTACGTTTGCGGATGATGGCGGTGCCGGTTCCCAGTTTCGTTATATTTTGTTTTGGTTTGGTCTCTGTGTTTACGACAACCGCCTGGGCTCGTTCGGCCTCGGCGTACAGACGCTCGCTCGGTCGGTTTGCTCGTTGGCTGGCTCGGGTCCCGGCTTCCGGAGCAACAATATGGTATTCTCGGCACGTGTCTCTTTCAGAAGCTGCGAGATAGGACCCCGTATTCTACTCTCTTTTGCTCGGCGCTCGGCAGGGGGCACCCGGCGGGAGGCCTTCCGTACTCGACTATCAAAGACGAGCTCGGTCCGCCGGTTGAGGACGCTCCAAACCGCCCCAATCTTGTCCGAAGCCCCGCGCGCGCTCTGCGTTTCGTATTTTGTCTCCGGAAGATAGCGCTCGTGTTGTTTCTTCTGGGTGCGTGCTTCTGCGTTCTTGTCTCTCGCAATTTCCTGGCGTCTCCCATGGAAATCGAATTGCACCGTCTCCCGCGTCGTGCCATTTTGCCGGTTCGCCGTCTCGGTCCCGTGATCCCACGCGATGCCTCCCTAGCTGTGTTCTCCCGATTTTTGTTTTCTTTTTTGCAGGGATTTTGTTTTGCGTAGCTCGAAGGATTTTGATTTTCCTGATGCTTTTTTTTTCTGTTTAGATTCCAGATGCAATTTAGCCGCACTGCTTTAATCTTGACCGTCTCTTTCTCCACGACGCTTTCGCTTCATGCTGGTTTCTTGTAACGCGTTCTTCGAACATCCCCTCATTGATTGGTCCGTGCGGAGTGGAAGGGTAAGCGGGTCAAATCCCTCTTTGTTGCTCTTGTGATGTGTTTCGTCCTGCCATTTTTTCTTTGAATGGGTTGCTGAGAAGGAGCTATCAAGACCCAGAAGAGATCGCTTGCTTTTTTCTGGCAATAATGTCGGTGATTCTTCTGGCTTTGAGTACGCGAGACCGTTCTAAGAAGTGGCTGCGGTGGTGATTTGAAAATCTCGTGGTATTCATTCAGGCATTCATTTCTGCTATGCCGCTGGCTTAATGGCGCAACAGCATATTAGCCCGTACCAATGTTTGCACTTCCCCTCGTGTTGTTTGCTACTCTGAAGGGCAATAACAAAAGTCGTTCAAACAACTTGTCAAAGCAATGCATACAAATCGACTAAGCATCAGTTTTGAGATTTTTAACTTTTCAGTCTTGTATTTTACATATATGAGCATTTCACAAAGAGTCCAATTTATTTGCACGTGATTGAATAGATTGAAGAAGCCTGCTCCATTCAAATATGCACCGATTACATTATGTTTCGAGTTTTCCAAAAGAGCTAATTTACTCGTTGCACTTGAACGTATTATGTCACTTGCTATTGCCCTGATTTGTTTTATTAGAAACATCGTCTAGCTTAACAATAAAGGAAAGTTGCATTTTATTCGAATTCCCATTAACTCACTTTTTTCTTGCATACGTTTGGGGTTCTGATTACGCATGAGTCGTAGAGGAAACGCCGTTTTTCTACACATGAGCATGGTTTCGTCTTATTAGGATAACGAGTTCGCTTTAACAATACTTGAGAGCACATACAAAAACCTATAGGTAAGGTTGCCCTTATCCTCGCTGGTCGACAACTAGACAAACTCAGTAGTATGCGACAGTGTTGTACCAAAACAACAGAACAGCGTCCGCTGCTAATCGAAACGGAGGTTTTCGTGTTCCAAATTTTGAGCGCGTAAATAAAAATCTTAAGATTCGCTTGTACGTATCTTTATTAACTATTTACAACATTAACAAAGTAAGATGTCTCACTGCCAACACAAAACAACCTGCCATATTCTTCCTGAATGGCTCTCTGTGATAGGCTGTCACAAGAGGCGCAAAAAGATTTTTAGTTCACCGACGTTATGGGCGAAATAGACTGATAAAACATTACGCGTTAAATTGGACTATGGAAATCCGTATTTACTTGGCCTATTCAGTTTATACTTCTTAAAAAACAACATGCTAGACAAAGGCCAGTAGGAGACAATATATCGACGTCACACTTGGTGTGTATTCCTTTAGTATGTAATAGTATTGCACACGTCTTTTACTAATGTTTTATATTTAGAATGTAGTTTTTATTTCTTTATTTCTTTATTTATCCATATTCCGCGTGGTTTTTCGGCATTAGTGTGTGGGAGGATGCACATACACGCACGCACAGAATACATATACATTAATTAGTTATCATCTACATGAAGTTTGAACCATGTACCCAGTTGATGCTATAAATAAATCACAGTTTGCGCCATTCTAAGCATAGTATAATATTTGGCGACATTCAAATAATTTTTAATATTTTGATGGATTCAAAACATTCCAAATCATTTGCAACATACAAAATGTCTTTTTTTACGTTATTTAGTGCGATTTATTGCGCCCCATGAACTTCTTGACGTATAAAACAAATCAACATTATACGAAGCCCTATCCCTTGGAATAGCTAATGTTCTGCAGCACTAATACATTGAAAAAATATAATCTACTGTGTTAGTAAAACGTCTGCATTATAATTATCTTTTACAGAATCATATCAGTCAGATGAACCTACCGTTTTCAAAGCAATATAAAAGAGATTGTTTGACAAAACTGAGACAAAAGCAGAAGGTAATTTGTTCGACTTGCAAACTGTTTTCGAGAATAAGAAGAAATGCACACTTGCACCTATATTGGCGCATTATATGAATATGATCTACCCGCGCGGATGTGTAATATGAGGGAAACAGGAAAACGGGGAGTGCCTGTCTGGGTGTGATATATACTGCGGAAAAACTTCAAACGAATCGTTGCTATGAGGTATTCAAGTGTATTCCGTTCCAGCCTTTGCCACGAGCTCGTTGCACTGAACTATCTACACTCTAATGAATTTTTCTAAAATATACATAGCAGAAAGATTATGAAATTTGTATCATTTATTTTTATTTATACTGGTTTGGGATTTCCAAACGATTCAGGTATTTTCTACTGCAGGTGTCGCATTTGTGTTATATAATATATCTGTTTAGCCTGTGGAACTGAGTTACGACTGTTTCGTCGTAAGATACCCAAAGAGTTGGAATCTTTTGCTGCGATATAATCTACATGCCGGTGCGAACAAAATGGTGGTCTGTGGTAAACACCTACCTACTTATATTCTGAAACCTTCTTCAATCGAGTGTTTTCGATTTCACATTAAGAACTGGGTGTTGTTCTGCTCTGGAGAGGCATGCACACTGTTTTATCTAAATTCACGTTTAGCCGCCCTTTTTCGCATCATATTTTTATTTGGTATAGATCCCTTTGAATAATGAAGATGTCAATATCACATATAACTGTTCTTTTTAAGATGCACTCATCTGTAAACCATCTCAAGCATAAAGTGACGGACTCATCAATATCGTTTTCATAAATTAAAAATAATAAATGTCTTAACCTGTACCTGTGGGGCGCCTGATGTCATAGGCGTGAGTCTTGAGTGTTTCCAGTTTACTACAACGAATTCAAATCAAAAGCCTAGAACATTCCTAGGCGCTTTACCATAGCCATGTGGTGAAATATATGATTGCGTTAACAAAGATGTGCCTTTCGTTGCGTTCTAATTATAGATTTTGTAAAAGAAGCGTAGTCAAGGCCCTTTTGTGTGGCAGGGGATGTAGGTAAGCACAGATTCGTCGCCGTTGCATACACGCTCAAAACTCGGTGTTTGCATAAGAGATACTGAACGGCTTTTTGGGCTGCCGACGAGTGTATAAATAACACCGAGGTTCAAGATATCGGGAGCTAGTTGAAAAAATGTATCATTTCGGACAAATAATTTAGAAGAAAAGAATGACTTAACAACGTTGAGCTTAGAAACAATCTATTTCTGAGTAGCCGATGATGGTGTTTGCATTACTAATTACATATATTTTGTATTGTTCGCTGAGAGTACGCCAGCTACGCTATGCGAATGTCACATGCCTAATAAGAATTTAAGAACTTACACTAGTTCGATGTCATTTGTCGCAACAGAGAAAAATAACTGTCAAGGTTTGCCTTAGGAGAGTTAACATAATATTCGTTATTTATAATTATAGTTTACATGACGAAGTCGCCAGCGAACAGAGCCGATGAAAATGACAAATAGATAGGAAAATTGGCAATATAAAAATAATTGAAATCGCAGTGCCTAGAACTATGAAGCGAATCTTGAAAATCTGATATGTCAAATAGAGCAGTCGAGTGTTATAGAAAAATGTCTGACTCGTTAGGCACGCGGATATGTTACAAAAAAAATAATCTAAGAAACTTTTTCTGAAATACAATTGTACACACGAATTACGTTTTACCTCCAAATGCACTGACCTCCAAGGAGACAAAATTCCGAACGAAGGCTGCATTTAACGACAGTTGTTCCTCGTGGGTGCCAAACTAGGACTGCAGTCCAGTCATGGGGATAAAAGGCAAAAAACCAACAACATGAAAATGCCTCGTTAAAGGCAATTAGCAGCTGTTGATGCACTCGTTAGGCTACAGTACACCCCTGGCCCCCGCTGATTATAGTAGGAATAGGCATGTACCTCCCTTGAGCCCAGTAACCCAGCAAATTGTAAGCCTTTTACTAGTGGTCCGCTGTTTGGCTTCAGTTCGTTCCAGAGCTATCAGATATCCCTGTCAACGTAATACCATCGTGGTTGAATGTCTTTCCTGGACTACAGAAGTTTTTAGGTCCGTTTCGGAATAACCACTTTGTTGAACTGTATTACGAGGTTATGAAGAAGGCTGTAGACGGGGGCACAGATAATCTTAATACTTGTTTTATTACAAAAATGAGCAACTGAAACACCATCTTTATCATACCTACGCGTTTTGAAATGTATTTTGTTTGTACTTGAGCCAAAAAAGCCCAATTAGTTTAAATTATTACTGGAACATTAACAGTTACAATCAATGTTTTGTCATACTGTGTGTAGTCACCGGGAAATGTTGTTGAGACTTAATTTTGATTTAAAAATCTTTTTAACACTTACCCTTTTTTCACGTCGATCAGATATTTGTGTTCGACTTCACGCTGATAGATGCACATAATGAACACGCTCAGTTTGTGTAAACAATATATGTTTAATTACAAAAATCTTATAAAATAAATGTCTACCCTTTTTCAAGGTAGACACCGTTTCAGCTTAAAATAAACCAAAGACAAGGTTTCAAGAGGTAACTCCTTGCTTTTGAAAGCCCCTTTACTGCATCATTGGTCGGGCAGCGGGAGCGCAAATTACTCTTTTTAATAAAATTTTCTTTTTAGAAGCGATTGTGCAATGCTATTCGCAGCCTACGTATTCAACGTGTTCTCTTCGCGCTATTTGTTTGAATGCTTGCTTACATCACTTATGGAAGCCTTTACTGCCTTCAGAAGTAGACAGATTCCCAGGCCCGCTCCACTCATTTGGCTCACCATCCGTGTGTTGGTGAGTCCTCATACAAATACTGCGCGATCACGAACATGCAAACAAGTAAAAAATTTCACATTGGTCGATAGCGCTCGCCCAGATGAAAGTTGTAAAGCTGCGTCTAATCAGCAGCCGGAAAGCTCGAGCTCTCACCAGGGACGAAGTTGGAGCCCTGATGTTTTGGAAACACGCGCAGAGTGACGGAAGCGACCAGTTGTAGGAATTCTTGTGCAGCCCATTAGAACTGTATTAATCAATTAGGAAGTTAAGAATACACATAAAAAAGATGGCTAAACTGTGGCATAGCAGGCCACCAACCGTTTCCTACCCTCCCCTACTCTTAAGATCCTCAGCAGCACACGAGTGAGTCTATTGATCCGATGCTCCTATGCATTCGCAGCGAGGTATCTGTTACGGCGAATTCACTTTGCATAAGCGAGGCGTGGAAAGTAAATGGACTTTCCGTGTCGTGCCACTGGCTGCGGTATTAAAGTTTGGCAACGGCTGCAATCGATTTTCCGTGGTCTTTATACAGATTACACCGGCTAATGCTCCTTCCATTTTCTTGAATTCTGTGGGCGTATCGAGTGAGTTTCAGAGGTGCTGGTGATAAACAAAACTGGAGAGGCCATCGGGTTAGCAAGTAGCGCGAAACATTTTCCGAGCTGACATGTTAGCTCGTTTACCCTAAGAAGAATGATTCTCCAGGCTGAAAGCGCTATGTTTTCAGCGCCACCGTCTTTCATCTTGAAAGATAAACACTGTTGAGGCGGCTGTCTGAAGGGACTGGAACCCTTATCCGCATCTCGAATCCTGGCGTCTTACAATAGAAGCACAGGTTCAATGTACCAGCGCTCTCGAGGGCCTGCTCTTACCCGGGCGACGGCACGCCTCAAATTTCAAAACCCATTCCTCCGTGTTGACCTTAGCGCCTCTGCAATCACACTCGATGGACAATTAAGTTTGCCAACAACTAGAGTGCTATACCGAAACCAACTTTTTGCAGAATCCCTTGCTACTGGAAACTCACTTGTTGACGGCCGCGAGACTTACTGCTTACACTAGAGTTTTCTTTGGCTTTCGCAACGCGACTTTCAATGGTCCTCTCGGTGGTGAAATACTGGAATTGGAAGCCGGCCAAAAGAAAATTTTCCCGCCCAGTTGGTCAACCTAATACTTCCGACGTCTGCTCAATTCAATGGAGCGTTGAACCGTGCGAAACGCGAAGTGTGTTTTTCTTCTCTCCTTTTTCCCCCTTTTCCGCGAACGCCCCACGACGCTTGCTTAAGATGTCCTTGGTAAGCATAAAAAACTGTGTGCCTTCCTCTAAAGATACGAAAAATTTACTTTATGTTGAACGAAATTATCGGAATTCAGAAATTAATATAATCGTCATCTCGCCATGCAATGTTTGTTTCTGATTGAGTTTCTTTTTTGGTGTAGGTGTACTTAAAATATATGACCATGTACTATGTAACACCGTACGCAAGTATTTCGACAGCTAAGTATAGTTAAGTTGAATATTATTACGCAACAGACGTTCATTAAAAACGTACCTCATAAAAAATAAAACGTGGTTAGCGAACCTATATACTCAAATGAATATTTTGTTGAAATGAGTCGAAAACAAACGTTCGCCATGAAACAAATAATCCATATAAAATAACTTAGCAAATACTGTTTTATCAAAAAAAAAATCACTAAAAATACAAAATTGTTTATTATGAACAATTTTCTTCATTCGAAAGTATACGAAACAAACCTGAAAATTTAAACATATATGCTCTCAAACAGAATCAATTGAACATTTTTTCGGCACGTCTAAAGAGAGTCGGGTACTGAATGGTAACCTTCAATATTGTATGATGGTTACCCCGGTAGCTTCTACAGGTTATCAGCACACAGCGTGAGGTAAAGTTATCTCAATCGCTTAATTGGCATTGCTCCGCTTATATGTTATGACAGAAATCGTGGACATCCGTTTCTTAAGCTCGAGTGCGGTCTCTAAAAAAGGTAACCCATTCCACCAGATTCTCAGTTTTGAAGAGGTTCATATTCTGTGTAAGAGAAAAATGGTATAATCTTGCAATTCCAATTCTGCAGGTTTACTGCACTCGCGCTCTATATTCATTATAGACCGTACGCAGATTTGCTAACCTAACGAGGATGCCTGCGTACATCTGGTGGCAGTATTATAAGGAGATGAATATGCACAAATAAATAAATACCAAATCTATACAAGAAAGAAGCTCACCTGCGTTGAGCTCTTGAGGAATGCCCATAACACAATCAGGTACGTTTTCTGGTCCTCAGATGCCACCAGCTGACCAAAGGATTCAACTAAAATAAAGAGATAGGTTTCATTTTGAGTTATCTTAAACTAATTATTTCCGCTCACAAGTTACGTGCTTCACTATAGAAGTTCTAGCCTATGTTAACTGCTCTGTTCAAGAGACCACTCGTTCAGAGAACACACTTCCTAAAACAAAATGTTTCCCTCGCGCAATTTTTGTTTAGTTCGTACAGTGGGGTGACATTGAAACATTATCAATGTATGTTTTCAGAAATACTGCAATTTCCTTAGATGCCTTTACGACAAAAATGCTAATTGAAGGTACGAATAATGTGTTTCTTTTAACTTTATTGCATTGTCGTTTGACTCCTGCTGGCAAACAGTTTGATGCCTGCGCGATGAAATACCCGAAGACATCCTGAAAATATCATGCGGACATATTTAGAAGTAATTATGCCAATTTTACAACATCCAGAGAAAACAGAGACAGCGAGAGAGAGAGAGAGAGAGAGAGTGAAAAGAGAAAGAGAAAGAAATATATATAGAGAGAAAAAAAGACAACAGAGTAACGCTGATCAGTATCGATCACCCAGGAATTCCTTCCAAGTCGGCCCGGCACTATTTCCGCTAATAAATAATAGCCACGACCAAATCCAAGTTGAATTCCTTTGCATGGGGATCCGAGTCTGATCTCATTAAAAGTGCAGGTCCTTGGCACCGCATTCTGGAAAAGGATCGTATATTTGGAGCGGCCGATCGCACCGATCCTACCAAGCCTTCAGCAATATCCTCATGCAATGCGGCCACCTCCATTTGCACGCCAGAGGGAATATCAATATATAAATACGTGACTACGGAACGTGCCCGGATTGGGAAAGAGGATGTTTTCGCCCACCGAGCTTCGAATTCCATCCACCTGCCTCCCAATGCTACCCTCTCTCTCTCTCCTTCAAAGGCAGATTTGTGTGCAGGATCGATGAGAGGAGAAAAGACGAAGGGCAGAAAGAAAGGATCCCCGTGGACAGCCTGAGAGGACGTTTCCGCGGATTATTGCCCGTACGTGTTGATGCTAATGACCGTGGCGATTTTCTCGCTCGAGCATTAATATCCGCCGATAACCCGAGGACGCCGTCGGACCCACATCATCGCCGCGCGCCCGTTCGACGAAGGTGGCTGCGCTTGACGCGTTGCCCGCCCCCGCTGCAATTAAGGGAGAGGCTTCGGGTATTTTTCGAGCCCGTACCGCTCGTTTCTAAGCCTCGGCTCTGGAATATACGGCGAGCGGTGCTAGGGAATTGGGAGATCGTTTGCGAGAGGTGTCGTCGTTCCGCGCGCCGACAAGCCGAGTCCCCGTGGGCGATTGTGCATCGCACGGTCGAGACAATGGGTGTCGGCGTTGCCCAGAACGACCCGAGACGGGTTGAATGTCGAGGAAATTAGGGGCAGGAAGTTCCCGAGTCGTGTCATTGTGCGCGTGCGAGGCGTTCTGTCGTTTCACTGGGCTTGGGTGCTAGGATGCGGACCGTCCGGCCTGGACGAGATGGCCTTGGGGGACGAAGGTGTTGAAATCCTCAATCCGGCGTTATGTGTGCACTGATTAAGGAGGAATTCTTCGTGTGATATGAGTGGCCTGCCCGTGCATCACCCGTCAAGGTTCATGTTTCGTTCCTAGTGCGTGTTTCTGCCTAACACAATTTGATGATTACAACAAGTGCAAGAGAACACGGGACGCGTACTTTAGGCGCGGGTGTAGGAAAGTGTTAGTACAGTGAGATACGAATTAAGCATGTGCCAGAAGCTCATTCCACACTCTCATGACCGCCAAACTGCGCGCTCAGATCGCTACCAATGCGCACGTCGCGCTGACGTCACCCATCTCGTCTTGGCTACTGGCTTTTCTGAATGGTCTGTGGAACGATTCGCTGCCGTGTCTGGTACGTGGTTTTGCTTAATTGGCGCATTCATCACTTGCATTCGAATATCGTGGAATATTACTGGTCAGAGAAAACAAAAAAATGAATACGTCTACCTGGTGTCACCTATGCCATCTTGATGGCAGTGAAGTTTTTCTTTTTTTTATATATGTTCTCTTTATGTGATGCAAAGGGTTGATGCTGCCACAAAGCTCAACTGATTCAGTAAATGCTCCCACCTTAAAGATTTTAGGTAAACAATGTGGCGGAACTTAGTAATATAGAACGCTAATGTGTGAGAATAGCTACAGCTCTTTATTCACGACACATTGACAGCAGGAAACACGTTGGTGGCAATACATGACCCTGGCAAACAAAGGAAAGCAAAAGGTAATTGATCAGCAGGAGGAAGGGAGGTGGAGGTGGAGGAGAGGAAGGTCATCCGCACCGTCCCCTCTACCTCCTCCTTTCCCCTCCTCCTCGTCCTCCCACCCCTCCTTCTCTCCTCTTCATCCTCCCCTTTTCGTCCTCTTCCTCCCCTCCTTCTGTTCCTCCTCCATCTCCATAACCTCCCCTCATCCTCCTGCTTTCGCTCCCGTCACGGTATACTGAAAAAACAAAATACCTCTAGAGCTGCTCTCTAATTTCGCGTTTACAGAAATTTGTAAACCTCTTTCAATATTTTTTTTATTTATTTATGCATTAGTCGCTAGATGAGGTAACGGAACGGCCGTCCTCCACAAGCCCATTCTCCGGAATCGTGAACAGTCTGTTCGCTATCCCAACACGCTAGCTGGGTAACCACATATCTCTGAATATGAAAAGCTCATGTTCAAAACGGACGCGACGCCATCGCCAGAGGCTGCTCTTTGGAGTAAACAGGCCCTGTGTTTTCTAGAAGAGTTGGGTAAAGGCCCCAATTAAAAGCGTTAAAACATCTAACAAAATATGGGCAAAAATATTTTACGAAAATAGCAAAGAAAAGAAAAGAGATTCACATCTTGATCTAACGGAATGGCTTGTCCATGAATGCTTCAACAAACGCAAAAATAGACTGCAGTACGAAAAAAAAAAAAGAATTCTGGCGGGTGAGTTAATATTAAACATTATGAAAGCAGGTGTCTGCTTTAAAGATTGTTTAATCACGGGACAGAACGCCCGTCATCCTTTTTCGTTCGCTTCAAAGTTGCTCTTCTCAGTCTCTTTCGTCGCGTGCCTCCTCAGATACCTTCTTCGCTACAGTATAATGCAAAAAGCGCCAATAATGGCTTCTTTGTCCTGGGTGTTACTTTTTTCGTGCCGTCTTTTGCAGTCTGTTCGTTTTGAAAAAAAAAATGTACTGGGCACAAGTGTGTATTTACACCGTACATTCATGTGAAAACGCAATAACAATAATAAAAACATATGTTATTTTTTGTATTATTCGTATCATCCGTCTAACGGGTTTTGTTCGGTGATGTGGGATTCATGAAATTGAACGCTTGTCTTTTAACGCATTTTCGCTAGTACGAACGAAACATTTTGGTGCTACTACCCTCTTGACCTTTGCGTTTGATGGCACTGCACACAACATCTGAGATCCCGCATGTGTATTTCTTGAAGAGGTGACCTTAGAGTTAAGCCACCATCTAACTGCTGGCCCACCAGACTGCAATAAAGCCTCTTGAAATATTTCGTGCTTCGTGTTTCCTCCTACTACAAACAAGCACTTTTTTACGTGTCTCTGTCATGACCGAGCTCTGTAAACACACGCAAAACGTGGCGCATTACTTCAGTAAGGCGCTACTGTAAAGAAAAAGGCTCCGAGGGCCTTAAACGCCATACGCCGGAGAGCCCTAAACTTCTGTTTACGTGAATTGCAAAGGCCTTCGGCAAACCAGCCCATGCCGATTGGATAGTGGGGTTTGCGAGCTGATTTTCTGCTCTAGTAAAGGCTTTTTATCATATAGAATTATAGGTGCGCGAGGAAGAGGAGTATAGTATTGATAAGCTTCCACAAATGTTTGACACATTATTCACCGTTTCTAAGTAATAAAACCTCACTAAAACGGTTCACCCTTTTACCCACTCATCGGGATACTACCCGTTGCTGTTCTAAGTTCATTGGTTTCATAGTAAATACAGTAATATTTGTTTTTCACGTAGTCTGGATGGCTTTGCAAAGGAACAAAAAAGCTTCCTTGGCGTGGCCGTCACCGCGCTTATAGTAGTCAGCAGGAACAAAATACGAAACAGCAACATGAGCCACAATAACTTGACAGCTCTGCAGAAAATTAAAAAAAACCCACAAAAGACGATGTTTTAGAGCGCAGCACTTATGCGCCCGTTTCCCGGATAAGCGGCGTTGGCGTCGGCGTCGGCGTCGGCGTCGGCGTCGGCGTAACCGCGCGTTGCATTATGGGACGTTCCCCACCAAAGTTAGCGGGAAAATTTTCGCACTAAATTTAGCGGGAAAATATTTCCGCTAAACCTGGCGGGCAAATTTTTCCGCTAACATTAGTGGGGAAGTGTTTCCCCTAAATTTAGCGGAAAAATTTTCCGCTAAATTTGACGAAAACATTTCGCCACTAAATGTAGCGGGAAATTTTCGCTAAATTTAGTACGAAATTTAGCGAAAATTTTCTGCTAAATGGGAGGGGAGCAGGAGAGGACAAAGGGAGGGTACGGAGGGAGAAGATGGGCAAACCCACCCCCTCCGTACCTTCCCCTCCTCCTCCTCAAAAGCTGCGCTCTAATTCTGCATTACAAAGAATTGTAAACGTCTTTATATTTTTTATGTAGGCATCACCCATCCACCTCCCTTTAAAATGTGGGAAATGAACAAAGTACAAAATGCTAACATTACCCAAACATAAATGCAAAAAATATATATATATATATATTTAAAAAAATACTAAGAGGTTTTAAAATATATTTATTGTTAATGTATAATTTTAGGCACACATATGACAAGTTGGATTTTCGCCCAATGCCAATGTCTCTGTCGTCAGTCGTTCACTATAAGAAAAAAATGCAAATATCTTGTTAATCATCTGGAGCATGCTACCCTGCCGAGCTCTCTCGACTGTTTGAGTATTTAGTCAGTCGCTCAGGATTTTTATAATTTAGTCAGAAACCTATAGCTTGCTCTGACATTTGATTTATATTATATATGTGACTGAAGGTGTATTCCGGATGATTATAAAGAGGTAGGTGGTGAACAAACGTATTTCCTTATGTTTTATTCTATAAAAAAATGTTTTCTAAATTCAAATAAAGACCATGGTTGAAGGATTATACCTCGAATCTCATACACGAGGTTTCTGTATGATGAATAGCGTGGGCAGGCATAGTATTCCTATTTTCTTATTTGTATTCCACTTTTTTTTCATACGTTGTGTCATCTTGACATGGATTAACCCGATAGCTAAAAAGTCGAGCATCGTGTATTTGATTGCACCCCGCGGCGCAACGCTCGTGAAGCAGGAGCAGCATCTAAAGTTGCCCGCTCAAGTTTGTAGCTTTTTCGATTAGTCTGTGTTAGGGTTAGACAAATTATAGTCCGGATGCTCACAGTACATCCTTATTGCAGCATGATTCTTATATACTCTGTCTGTTTGCGAACTGCGACTGTATCCGCGATAAATGGTTTGCAAACCGCGCACTGACTTTCTACTAAAATGTTCTACTTTTCCAATTCCTGGGGTACCTGTCTGCAAAGTAGCGTCTCAGATACAGACACTTGTATTTGTAGAGTTGTTTCTCCCGTAAAGATATAATTTTGGGTTGTCAGGTTTTTCCAGTAACTCACACCACGGCCAGCATTGCAAGCTTCAGATGAGTGTCAATAAGGCCGTCGGGCTTCCATCTCAAGAGTTTTATATATATCTCCGTTACATCCTCCAACAACCGAGTAAATGTTCTGTGAAACATGTAGAATTTTTCGCATGCTGTAGTACATGTCTGAACAAAAAACTATCTGGCTCTTTGTTCTTAGAGCTGAATGCAACTCCATGTACGCAGACAATTGCGTGACTTGAAGCCATCGTGTGAATTCGGTATTCAGTTCATTTATAAAAGTTGCGGGCTGTGCTATCGCCGGGCTTGTTAAACATTTATAAAACCCCACCGATTCGATGGGCAAGGTAATGGGAATTGTTAGTCATAAAATATACCTGCCATAAATTTCGCTGGTGCATATATTGCCCACTTGTCTAGGTTTATTTATCAATATTACATGATGTACGTTGAAAACGCGTTTGTCGGGAGGCGATGATCATCTCGTAATCGCTGCGTTCAGGGCAGACGTGGTTTCTTATTCACGAGCCCTCGTCTTTCTGTGGTCTAAAAAAGCGACTGAAATGCCAGAAATTCGGGAACTGATCGTCAAGCAAATGCTGTAATGATTTTTCGTATACAGTCGTTGCATGCTTTGTTACCTGCACTTTCAGATACTTTCTCTCATTATCTTACAATTAGTATATTTCACTGTAACACCCAGCGAAGAGTTAAGTGAATGGCAGTACTCTGACGGCAGTTTTGTTTTCATGCGAGAGCTGGCGTGCTAATATTTGACATCGCTTCCTTAAAATAGAAAGATAAAAAGATATTTAAAAAAAAACGCAAGTTAGAGGTGAGTTTTAGCGTATCTTTGGATTGTGGATTTGAATATCACAAGCATTTGGCCCGAACCTCTCAATAGACGCGAGAAAAACCGAAAAAGCAAAAGCTGGCTTTGCCGTCATACCTAGAGGTTTCAACTGCCTTGCGCACGCCGCTTTCGAGGAAACGGGTGTGGCGCTTTTGACTGCTTGGGTAAGCCTTTCGAAAACGCGGAAATGCTTAGATCTCTTTCTAATACGTCATGATTCCGTCCTTGAATCGAACGCGATGGGAGGAGTGGCTTCAGCGCTACTTCGAAAGTGCTTGTCTTGCTAATTGGCGTATCAATCTCAAGTATGAATTTTATATTCGTAAACCTAGAGGCCTTAATCCTAAGTCAACAAAACGAACAGGAAACATCGTTTCCTGTTCATATACTTGTAGAAGTAGAATATTTAAATGAACAGAAAATTAACCGCGCTTCTTCAGATTTGCGAACAAGTTCTCCCGAGGGGGATGCATGATCTTCCCAAAAGCTCATATCTACAAGAAGACTTGTCTTTCCATTTCGATTGCATTCACAATGCTGGCTCTCGTACTCATTTGTTGTCCAGATCCGTACAGTTCGATTCGAGTTTTGCTAAAACGAAAGTAAAAAATTATCCTTTTAATGAAAAGCAAAAACTCTATACTTCTTATGAAGCAAGCAGCAACCCCTCTGCGCTCTCAGTCGTTCATTTTCGAGCGGAACATAGCCCCAAGAACAGCAAAGGATGTGAAACGAAAACTTCTGAGCTGCCTTCGCCAACTCCAGCGGTAAGCAAGCGCGTGCAAAAATACAAAACACACACACAAAAAAAAAAAGATTAAAAGACATGTTCTCGGAAGAGATGGGTTTGAGAAACCGCCACGTGTCCTTCATTTGCATCCCATTTGCATACCGAGTCCTCTCTGTTCCCGGTGCTCCTTCGATACCGGCGATATTCAAAACTCAGGGCTGAGTAAGTTTCATTCTCGTTGTTCTCTGTTTGCCTTGTCAAGTTTCTCCATCGACCTAACGCGCATGCGCCACGGTGCGAGCCACCCAAAGCTTTTGCAGACACGACGGGTGATTCTCGTAAATGACTAGAGCGTTTCAAGAAACCGAGCACCTGATCATAGTTAAATTATGACAGAAATTAAAGTCGAACAAGTGAATAGATTATAGTTAGGTGACTCGTTAAACAAGTCTTGGGGATCTACTTTCGTCTCTTTTCTTAAAATTGATTTTTCTTCGAGCCGAAGGTTTTGGTATTTTTGCGTCTTTTTGATAACTGATTTTCAAATCATGTATGGGGACATTACATGGTGATTGATGAATTATTAGAAAAAAATGAGCATGAAACATGGCAGC
This sequence comes from Ixodes ricinus, assembly GCA_037355805.1. Lineage (NCBI taxonomy): Eukaryota > Metazoa > Arthropoda > Arachnida > Ixodida > Ixodidae > Ixodes > Ixodes ricinus. The sequence continues at coordinate 263,814 of JAZHYW010050808.1, read as the reverse complement.
CCAGAAATGGAACCACCGTATTAAAAGTGCAATTTGGTCAGACTAATATTGTTACACAGCATGGATATCCACGATTTTCAATCGCGTCTGGATATGACAACCTTATACTGAGTAGTCTGCATTCGGCGGCTACTTTTAATGTCAGAATTTGTCTCGAGCTACATACAAACCATTTCATTTTAAATCATGGGGAGAAGAAAGGTAATGTCTCAAGATCGTTCGAAAAAATATAATCTGGGGCATTTCTTTGCAAGGACGAAACTGAAAGCCGTTTTTGCGTCGCATTTTTATATCTCGAGTTTTTTTGCTACTAAGGACCAAGGCAAATTTTTGCGTTTGGGCGATCATTCCAGGTCGCGTATTTCGGAGCTCCACACAACAAATATGCTTTTTACATGACATTTTGTACTACCTTAAAATAAGAATGTGTTAATAACATTCTGCTTTCTTCAACTAAAGAATGTGTGAATAACATTCTGCTAACAACAATCTTGCGAAAAAATCTAGAACCCCGCCGCTTTGGCGATAATTTACTAGGAGCAGCAAAGGATAACTTTTGTAACTTAAACATTTATGACTAATTTTATATAAAATGCAAGCTCAAGCAAATACCCCTTTAACACGTAAATGATGGTTAAAGACAAAAATTTTATATCAGCTAAGTACACTTTTGAAAATAAGAGGAAACTCTAAAGTTTAAAATTTTAACATCATAATTTTGAGAAGACCATTTTTAAATATCTTCACATTTTGTGTGAACAGCCGTCAGAATGGTCTAAGTATCAACCGAAAATGAGGTGTAATATAGTGTTTGGATCTATTCGTCCGTACATTTGAAAGGACCATATATCTGAAGTTATTTTAAGATGCAAACCTAGTTCGTAGACATCTGTTTTTGCAAGATTGTTAATTATTTTCTTGCACTTACTTGGTTACCTTCAATTCAGCTTGTAATTAAGCGAGTTATATATAGTATATGAAGTTTTTCATACACGAGTCAAGCTTGCATGTTTAAACACCAAAGAAATCGCATGTAAAAAGAATTCATTGCCCTAAATAGAGTAACGAAAGTAAACAGTTTATAAATATTATTGTCTTAAAGTATTCTCCGGGATACTATGGCACTCGGTACAAAACAAGAATTATTGCTGATGCCCCAAGAAGCCCAGCGTGATATCTAGCTCTTTCACAACGGCCGCATCGCCACACAAACTAAATCTAATAAGAAGCCGAAATCGTGTGACACGTTCGTTTATTTTTCTTTTTTTTTCAAAGAAAAGGAGTATCTCGCATAGACCGTGGGGGAAGTACAGTGATTCCCAAGTCTAACGCCGTTATGATATGGTCCATTTTGGCCACTTTTCGGGCCACTGTGGGACCTACCATTGTAACTACGTCCTGTTGTTTTGATTCCCAATCGCAACCATTCTGAAGACATTCCAGCGGATGCAGTGACCAATTCACCTTTGAGTGGCCGCGAATTGATCTATATTCGGGTAACCGAGTGGCGGTGTTATATCTGAAAAGCACTGCACATGCGATTACACAAAATAGCTAATAAGGCAAGCTGATAAGAACGTGCACTGTGACCACAAGGAAACGTTAAAATTGGTTACTGGTTCACACTTCAGGATTAACAAATCGTTTTGAAATAAAATTGAAGGACCATCCCTATTTCGAGTTTTCGTCCACAGGTCGCGTACCGAATGTTATTGACGAGTATGAAAGCAGCAGTGTGCCATATGTGCCGCATTACTTTTCGGAAGAATAATTCCGAGTTCATGTGTGACTATCTCAGAAAAGTCATCAGCACGTCCAGTTTGTTTAGGTTATGTCGATCTGCCGTTGTGCAAGGAGGCTTGAAACTTGAGAGTGTTCTCCACACGCCGCGACACGTACATGGCGATTCCCGCATGCATTCATAGCACGTAGGGCTCACTACCCCGACACCAAGAAAAAGGAACGGAATTCTGTAAGGTTTGTAAGAACATTCGGTCATGCCACTTATGGACCAAAGCTCAAAACAAGAGCGGGTTTCTCAATGTCATGCTAAACATATATTGCTAAGCAACGACAGTAATGTTGTAACCCGCGTTAGCGGCTCTTTCCGTTCACATTAAACGTTCTGTGGACTTGCGTTACCAAATACGATATGATATTGTATGTACCTTGCCACGGTCTATGAAAGGTTTCACCTGAAAGAAAAGGAACAAATATCAGTGTGTTTGAACAAGTCTACCTTCATACAAGGCTTAGTATACGTGGATTTCCGAGTTTGAAAAAGCTGAAATTTTGTGCTAGGGCTGTCGGTACATTAGAAACATTTTGTTTCACCCAATTACTACATAATTGCACCTAAAACTTTAAGAAGAAAGTATCTATAAGTATGTAATTCTCAAATAAAATTAAAAAAATATATTAATTAATTGTGACTTCAATATTTTTTGAAAGTTAATAAATAGGGCCTGTCTAGGAACACCCTCATATATTAGACATAACATCTCGTCTAGGCATCAATCCTAATTTACCTAAATATGTCTTAAATCGTAGCCAACGAATACTCTTACAAGGTGCCAAGAATTGATTAATTAATAGGCATACAAATGGCGACACCAAGCTTCGGATCTTAAAGTAGAACTTGAAGCATTTCGTCCTTTTAAAACGTACCGGATCTATATGTTTCAAACCCCATATTACATTACATTCTTATTAGATTTTCTAGACAATACCGGGGGCTCTTTATACAATAAAAAACGAAAATATTAAAAAATGGCCTTTTCTGAGAATAATGACGTTTAAATTTTACTTTTAGAGTTTTCTCTTGTATAAAAGCGTTTTTCGCGAAGTTGACATAATATGATTATAACATCATTGTAGTTGCTGAATAGGTATTTGTTCAGGCTTTCATTTGATGTATAATTTATGTCATAAGATTGATTGATGTAAATTTGTCATTATTCGAACCTGCTAAATTATTGCAAAGGGGCCAGGTGCTGGAACTGTCTAAAAAAAGAAAGAAAGCAAAACAAAAACGATTTATGAACACTTTGCGCTTTTAATGTAGTTCCAAAAGCCATGTAAAACGTTTCTTAGTAGGGGAGAAGGTATCTCAGCCTGGAGGAGCTCCCAAATACGGGACTCACAATCGCGCAACTCCCCAAACCGTCTTTGGTCCGTTAGAAGCCAAAAACCTCGAAAACTGAAAGTATAAAAGTATAACGCAAAAATGGTTGTTAGTTTCGTCCTATTGAAAATCCTTCCCAGTATATATTTTTCTTCAAAACATTTTTAGACATAATTTTTATTTACTGCTCGATTCGAAATGAGGTCGCCCATAAATAAACCACAAATATCACGTTTCTTCCTCGCATTAGAAATCATAATCATTACAAGACACGAAGACTACAAAAATGAAGAATAAAAATAAAGACATTGGTTGCTAAAATATCAAATACAACAAACATTTTAAACTTTGGCCGAGTACAATGTCCACGGTACGCAAATTGCTCACCAAACAGTGATCAATGATGAATTTTCATATCCTTTGGATGCACGTGAAGCATTCCGGCGCAACCTGTTTCAAGTATCGCATGGAAAAGCTCCTTCCTGAAAAGTTGCTTAAAAATTCCTTTCAAAATGTATATAAAAACTTCAGTGCGATATCGTCTCTGGTCTGTTTTGTTTTAATTATTTTTACCTCGTTCTTTAATACTTTGCAGGATCGTAGGCTCTAACGCATCAGTAATCTTCTTCCGCATCAAAATGTAACACGAGAGTTTATTCCTCTAGTGTTTGTAAGCTCAAGGTAAACAACACCTTTAAGCGAACACATACTACACAAACGGCGGGGCCACTCAAACTGATAAAATATCCCTCCCCCCCCCCCCCAAACAAAAAAAAAAAGAGAAAAACATGAAGGAATGAAAAAAGATTTGCGTTTCGGCAACACTAGCACAAATCCGAACAAGCACTCACGCATATGCTGCCTTACTGCACGCAGAGCCTCAAAAAGGGTAGGATAAAAGCTGGAGTAAGGGATATATCCATAAGTACACACACACGCTCGCACGCGCACACACTCACACGCGCAAACACGCGTGCGATCCGGCAATTCTAAGAGGCATCGATTTTAAGATCGCATCAAACATTTACATTACGAGGTCTGACGAACGAGGCAGTGCACTTTGCGTTGCCTCGCGAAGCTCGAGCCGTGGTCATATTCGAGAAGGCTAGCGTCTGCACAAAAGCGTGCCGCTAAGCAATTCCGAGATCAGAATTCAAATGACAGCTTCCTCAATATTCCACGCGTGAGTCCATAAATGGACTGTTCGGGCTGCCCGGCGGAAACATAGGAATCGTAGTTATGCCTTGCGGAGCCTCGAAACTCCATCTATTATTGAAATCACGGCGTAAGGTTTTATTTGGCTTCCGCTATTCGGAAAGGAATGCGTGTAATTTTGTGGTGAAACTGAAACTATTCGCAAGTCTGCAATGGTGGGGAGCGTTTTGGTTTGCTATAGCATCGTTTGTTACAATTTCTGTATGCAGAGTAATTCCGTGGCCTTCCGTGTTGGCTTTATGTAGTAAATTAGTAAATGATGTTATGCCCGACGATTTTCCTGGCACGGGAGGGTTGGCAACCACGTTTTCTTATATATTCCTTTGGTAGAGATATCGCTGGGTTTGCATCGCGCAGTACAGCAGCATAACTTTACGTATAGATTCTCGACTCGGAAGTTTAATATAAAGTATTATTGTGCGTGTTCTAGCAAACTGTGTTTTATTTATTCATACGTTGGTCTATTGGAAATGTTTCTGCGAACAGGCAGAGCAAGCTAGGAAGTTGTGTATTCTTTTACATATTTATAAAATAACGATCTGGTCGCTAAAAAAAAAGAGCAAAGTTACGATTTGTGCTCCGATAGTAAGCTAAGTTGATTAGTGTGGGCTACGAAACGCGAAGTAAACAAAATAAAAGAGTCATTGGCAAAAATAAGTCCCAATGAAAGATGATTCGCCATAAGAACTGATGTTTCGTTGGCACTTGTCTAAAAAGAAAAATACTCTCTCACCGGAGGTTAATATTAATTGTAAATGTAGAGGAATTTTCATTTTCTTGTGATCTTAATCCCAGTTTAGTTTTTTTATATATTGTTTTCAGAATATTAAAAAATACCACAAGTTTAAATATGTATGTACTTATTTATTTATCAATAATGCCAGCCCATTGGGGCCAAAACAGAAGGAAATGATACAGGAAATATTCACATTTTTCACTGAAAGAATTGAGTTTGTATTTGTATAAGAATTTGTATTTTTTTTCTTGCGAACCGATTGTCGAGATATACATACGGGGATAGATCAAGTGTTTTTTTGTATATCGGACACAATAAGTAGAAAACATTTGGAACCAAAGTGCCGAGCGTAGCTATTTTGGTTGAGGTGGCCAATATATGTATGAGGAATCATTTTGAGAGCAATTGACGATTTTGCATTGATGAACTGAAAGAAAAAGAGAGACTAGTGATCATACTTTAACACTTGACTATTTTGAAAAAGACACATTTTATTTGTTTTACTCTCCACTAATCTTCTGCGAGGAATAATCTCAAATGGGGATGACGCGATAGTTTAAGACAAGTTTTGTGTAACAGATGATTAGAGAAGAGCGCCCTATAAAGAGAGATAACAAATTATACCTTTATGTTCAATTTCAGAATGGCAAGTTTCTAGATGCAGCTTGTGGCTTTGGCCTAGGGAAAAACCGCATGGGAATATGCATTACTTTTTCTGAGTACTGCTGATATCAACGTTTTGGCATTCACCACAAAACGGATAGAACCCTTGCGAGCTGGCTTTCTTCTGAGAGAAGTTTGCTCATGCATAGTCTCTTCTAGACTGTATGCATGAGACACACACGCACACAGGCACACGCGCGCGCAAACAAACAAACAAACACACACACATTTATATATATATGTATTTATATAAATGCATGAGACATGAGACTACAAGGCATAAAAATACATAGCTTCATAAATTGATGTTGCAAAAACAAATGTGCAATTGGTTTCCCTGAGAGCAACCGCTCGGAAAACAGCGAAAGTTTCTGGCGCCATGACACTATCAGCTGAACACAGCAAAGGCATTTAATCTAGCCTTCGAGGACACTTTAGCACACTGAATCTAGAATATTACTGTAGCTTTTCTTTTATCTGACAAAACCTTTTTCATCATTGAAGGTTCATCAGGAACGGCAAGAACACATTTTCCTATGTTAGTAGCATCGGACTACATAACCCGAGATTTCCACATGTCACAGAAAGATTTGTCACCCTGAGCTTTTTTATATATATGCCAAATATAATGTTCACTTTGTCTTGAGACATCCGGATTTGTTGATGCAACTCCGAATTTCGGCTTTCTTTGGTACCTACGTCTATGTGCGGGGACATTTATCATTTTATGTCTGTTGGCTGTCCACAATGAAGTGTTTCATATTACTAACAGTTTAACGAATTATCGCAACGTGTACCAACAGTGCTGGAAACGGCGCAACAATTATGAGGAACAAAATGTTTAAAAAGACAAATGCAAAGAAAAGAAGAAAAAAAACGGTTTAGATAAAAAAATGTACTTATAAAGCGAATATACAACGAATGAAAAAAAATGTTTAGTGCTATATTTACGGCGCAAAACGACTTTGTAGTTGGTGCCCATGGGAGGCGCCGCTGGTCACGTGGTAGACCCTTGGGTGGCCGCGCTGCGCCATCGCTGCCGCACGCTGAGCGTGGTGCGCCGCCGGTTCAACGCGTTTCTCCACGCCGCCGTCACCGCCGCCGGAATGGAACACTCCGGGGCGCTGCCGCCGTCAATTTCTGACCGGCGCACAGGTCCATCACGTGGTGCTTGCGCTCTTTCAGGAGCTTTCTTTGGGCTCTAGAAGTTACTTAGTAATCTTCGTTTTTTGATGCACTTCAAACGAAGATGAATAAGTAAATTTAAAGACAGTAGGAAACTTCCGAAATAGCGCAAGAACCACGTTATAAATAGAGGCCAGTCACGTGATAAATAGCGGGCACTTTTCCCCGGCGCCCGCAATCGCCGACTACAATTTCGTCTCGCGCCGTAAATATAGCTCTAAATATTGTTCTTTTTCTTTGTAAATTTGTTTTATTACTTCCATTTCCCATTCAGGCTGTTAAACAAATGTTTATTTCCTTTGCATATGTTCTTTAAAGGGAAAAACTCAAATCGCTGCTTTTTATGCGTATTGATAAACTACCAACGCATACTGTTTGAGATTCTGAGCTGGAAGAAGGTTTGGTACCAGTGATACCAATAGTTTGTAACCATAGCGAACCTATGTAGCCGTCCCTTTTCACTTTTGGTGTCTGTTTTTCTTGGAACGTTTTCAAATAAGCACACTGTCTCGTTACTTTTCTCTCGTGCATCGGCAGCGAGCGGTGACCGATTGTAAGTGAGGGCTATTTCAAAAACATGCCTGCGAAGCTCTCGCTTGGAATGTTTGAACAGCTGCGAAGCTGTTTCTATGCATAGTCAAAAAGTAAACAAAATATGGTTATAAGAAATGTACTCTTATGATAGAACGCTGTTCTTAAAGTATTGTTTGACCCTCCATCAGAGGGAGCTTTGCACAGCTTCCCAGCGGCCTTCTAGCAAAAGTCGCGTGACCACAGCTCTCACAATAGGACCGCCCATTGGAAACGTGCACCAGGGAGGGGCAGCGCAGCGTAACGCGGATTTTTCTTTAGCGGGCGAAAATTCCCGAGTATACAACCCAGGATGTTGGAGCGGTAAAGAATTCATGTATGTCCCTCCGACAAGTGATCGAGTGGCAAGAGAAGTTTGAAAGCGGAAAGTCCAGTTTGACTTACGCACTTCGTTCCGGCCAGGTTCACACTTCGACGACGACAGATTCAATATCAGAAGTTTAACCGCTCCTATACAAAAAAACGGCATGTCGCCATTAATGAGTTGTTCGAATAATTGAAAATCTGTCCTAGCTTGGTTCACCGCATCATTCACATTCTTCTGCAATACAATAAAATGTCCAACAAGTAGGTACAAAAACAAAACAAAAACTTATGCCAGACATGAAGGGGCTCCGTGTGAACATATGCGAGATGCTGCTACGACACTACTAAGCTGAGTAATATAATCCATATAATTTTTCAACCGAACTGTTGCCGGGACCGAATGTTAGAGCCACTATGCCAAGCCAGAAACCAAACGGGTAAGCATTGTGCGGAGACACCATTTAGTCACCACGACCCTATATCTTCTTGGCGGTTCCGACGCAGAACAATCTGATGATCAGAATCTTCTGGGACCACAAAGAATCAACCGTCGAATAACGCATGCCCACGGGACTCAATGTCAACAGCTTATCGCCTTGTGACCTACTAGAGAATAACTAGGAGCTTGTGGACAGGTCTAAGCTCTGTAATTTTGTGATATCTGTTGTGTTAATGCATCACAACGTCGCGTCACGTGTGACACGCAAGAAAATCAAACTTTACTCGTAGACTACATTCCGCATCAGCCACACTCACCAGACCCAGGACCGAACGATTCTCATTCGTTCTATCTTCTCAAATCAGTTCTTGGGAGAATGAAATCCTCTAAATTGTTGAGCTGAGAACGACAGTCCATTCTTCGCTTCGGAGTCAGCAGCTAGAGTTGGCGATATACACGCGTTGATGAAACGTTGGGGCACATATGTTGATCCCAGGAGGGGAGGGAGATTATGTTGAATAGTGACGTAGTACTTGATTTGACCCTGTTGTTTATATCACGAATAAAAATAAAAGTGCAACTAGATAGTTCTTCGTTTGTTAGTTTTTTTGCTTTTTGCGATTAGTTTATTTTTACCGAAAGGGGGCAAGTGAGAAGCTGTCGGGACTTGAAGAGGCCCCTACCTCCCCTTAAAGTTCATTGTTGGAACGGGACATCGTCAAAATTAAAGTGAAGAATCAATCAAATTATCAAATATATTGTAAAATATTAGACATGTTTGAGACAATACTAAATACAGCTAATAAGGACGCAATACTTTATTACAAAAATATTCCAAAAGCCGGGACTCATAATGATCAAAAAAACGGCGCCGACGTGACATAACAAAATAAACAATTTAATCAACGTTTCGTCTCCCATGCGGGAGACATCATCAGTGAAACCTTCAAGCTGGAATGAGAGAAAAAACTTCGACAGTCCTATTTAAGCAAGTCCGCGTACACATCGGGGAGGGGGCCGCGGTTGGAGCTGCAAGCCGATGAGTCACTTCGGATGAACCATGATTCGACGAACCTGCGTGGACCCCACCTTTGTTCACGCGCCAGAGTGGACGCATTCTCAAAGTCGAAACTGTGACCCGTATTCCAACAATGGTCTACGAGTTCCGTCTTCGCTCTTGTCGCATGCGTGGCCTTCGCCACGTCCCTTTTGTGTTCTTTTAGGCGGGTGCAGCGCGTCCGGCCTGTCTCCCCAATGTAGGATGCGTCACAGTCTAGACAATTCAGTTTATACACAACGCCGCACTGGGACTCTGGGGGGGTGTAATCTTTAGGTTTCGAAAGGAGGTCACGTAGTTTACGATGGGGTTTGAACGCTGTGCGGATATTCAAAGGGGCGAGGGCCCTGCGAATAGACTCAGAAACACCTTTCAAATAGGGTATTGTTACTTGCCCTGTCCTAAGTCTTCCATTATCCTGGCTTCTTCTTTGTCCCATCTGCTTGCGCGTGTTCTCAATAAAACGTTTAGGATAATTCCGCTTCATCAACTGGTCAACAATAACAGCATCCTCAGATGCGCGCAATTGAGGATTAGAAGAAATGCGTTCGGACCGATGTAGAAGGATTTTACGACGGCCCTTTTATGTTCGACAGAATGATCCGAGTTGAAGTTTAAGAGGTTGCCTGTATCGCAAGCTTTGCGGTACACTGTTGTATCTAAGCGACCAGTACTATTTCGGAACACATTAACATCCAGAAATGGCAGCGCACAGTTCTGTTCAACCTCATGTGTGAATTGAATTGATGATTCAACGCTGTTTAAAGCTAAATGAAAGTCAGCAACATGGTCCTTGTTTAATATTACAAAGGTGTCGTCCACGTAACGTTTGTAAAACCCTATCGGGTGCGCATTCTGTTCAAGGACAGAGTAAGCGGAGGAAACTGTCCTTGAACAGAATGCGCACCCGATAGGGTTTTACAAACGTTACGTGGACGACACCTTTGTAATATTAAACAAGGACCATGTTGCTGACTTTCATTTAGCTTTAAACAGCGTTGAATCATCAATTCAATTCACACATGAAGTTGAACAGAACTGTGCGCTGCCTTTTCTGGATGTTAATGTGTTCCGAAATAGTACTGGTCGCTTAGATACAACAGTGTACCGCAAAGCTTGCGATACAGGCAACCTCTTAAACTTCAACTCGCATCATTCTGTCGAACATAAAAGGGCCGTCGTAAAAATCCTTCTACATCGGTCCGAACGCATTTCTTCTAATCCTCAATTGCGCGCATCTGAGGATGCTGTTATTGTTGACCTGTTGATGAAGCGTAATAATCCTAAACGTTTTATTGGGAACACGCGCAAGCAGATGGGACAAAGAAGAAGCCAGGATAATGGAAGACTTAGGACAGGGCAAGTAAAAATACTCTATTTGAAGGGATCCGGTCAAAATGGTCCCGGTCAAAATGGTCCCGGACAAAATGGTCCCGGACAAAATGGTCCCGGACAGAATGGTCCCGGAGAGAATGGTCCCGCCAACCCGGACAAAATGGTCCCAGTGTGGCATTATTTATTTGCTGTTTGCAGGTTTTTTTTTGTATTTTGTGCTCGTGATGGATATTAGCAGCGGCTTGTAACTCTGTGCACACAGTACGTGCAAGGGCTCCGTCCCTTGAACGACTTTTTCGAGGGATGTGGGTCATATGAATACATTTTCGTATTAGCTAGCCTTTGCTTCAGCAGCGTCGACTTCTTGTCTCGTAAGTGGTCTATGTAATAAATACGCTCATAATTTCGAAATCAATTTTTGATTTCTTCAATATACAATGTTCAGACAGAGCGATGCTGTTTCTGAAAAATAGAACACGGTAGTACGAGAGGTTCATTTAAAAAAGAACACGTCAAGAACCTGTAGTACGTGTATGATAAAGACTTTCATTCCGAATATCGTTTTGAAGCTCGATAGAGCTAATTTGAAAACAGGTTCTGGCGATAGAAAGATATTGATTACACACGTGGAATATATCGGTATAAATCAAGAACCTTTGAGAAATAGAGCTACATGGCCTAGATTGAAGGGATTTAAAATTTGTTTCAAATGATTATAATGAAAATGTTGATATTATCCTTGAACGTGTGTCAAAATAAAAGTACCAAACCATTTTGTCCTATTAAGAGCGCTCAAAGTATTGATAAATTCACCCGGGACCATTTTGTCCGGGTTGGCACTTGGGACCTTTTTGTCCGGGACCATTTTGTCCGGGACCATTTTGTCCGGGACCATTTTGTCCGAGGACCATTTTGTCCGGGACCATTTTGACCGGGACCATTCTGAGCGGGACCATTTTGTCCTACACCCCTATCTGAAAGGTGTTTCTGAGTCTATTCGCAGGGCCCTCGCCCCTTTAATATCCGCACAGCGTTCAAACCCCATCGTAAACTACGTGACCTCCTTTCGAAACCTAAAGATTACACCCCCCCAGAGTCCCAGTGCGGCGTTGTGTATAAACTGAATTGTCTAGACTGTGACGCATCCTACATTGGGAAGACAGGCCGGACGCGCTGCACCCGCCTAAAAGAACACAAAAGGGACGTGGCGAAGGCCACGCGTGCGACAAGAGCGAAGACGGAACTCGTAGACCATTGTTGGAATACGGGTCACAGTTTCGACTTTGAGAATGCGTCCACTCTGGCGCGTGAACAAAGGTGGGGTCCACGCAGGTTCGTCGAATCATGGTTCATCCGAAGTGACTCATCGGCTTGCAACCCCAACCGCGACCCCCCCCCCGATGTGTACGCGGATTTGCTTAAAAAGGACTGCCGAAGTTTTTTTATCTCATTCCTCCTTGAAGGTTTCACTGATGGTGTCTCAGCATGGGAGACGAAACGTTTGATTAAATTGTTTATTTCGTTATGTCAAGTCGGCGCCGTTTTTTTTTTTTTTGATCATACTTTATTACGTCTTATTCTAATAACCACTTTTTTTAAAGAGTATATCACTAGCCACCAAGACCTCTCTGGTCGATTTTTAATGAAGGCAAAGGAACAGTGAAAGCTGATATGGTCTTCAATTTTATTTATTAAAAAAAAGCTTGGTAATCAAATCTTTGCTTGCCGTAGCTCGTTCTTAAGTTTGGTTGTTTCCGGATGGTTTTCCTAGGTGCTTGATCTGAGCTAAGACTCTCTGTATTTAGGTGCACTTTTTCCTTGTGTATTATCTGGATAAATTTGAAGTAATATTTTGGTTAGCCTCTCATACAGTGTATATTTCGAAGAGTAAGCATGTGCGCAAGTCTCGCGGTTTCTTTTGAAAATTATCAGACATGCAAATTATCATTTGCTGGAGCATAATTATTTTGTTGCAGTTCATTTCGATCGTTGTACCCCACGCTGGTATGCCTTATAATATTCCTAATTAGCATAACAACAATACTTTTTTATTATTCAACTTGGGAGTAGTTTTGTAATTTTACATATAAGTTAAATTGAATTCGATAATTCATAGCAGAGTTTGTGTTTATCCGTCGACCAGTTAAACTCTTCGTTAAACGTATGCCAAATACGTTTTGCTCCCTCAGCTGTTCTAAAGGTACTACACCAAAGTCAATACGTATGGATGAACACTCTTGCTTGTTAATTGGTTGCCAAATCATATATTGGATATTTTAACATTAAGTTGTAGTTTTTTGCGCTTTAACCGGCTTGATAGTGGAACGAGGTATTTATTTGTCATTGCTATTGGTGTACTTTTATATCGAACTTTAAATAATGCGGTAGTATCTTTTGCGTCCATGTTTAATTCGGGGTACTTCGTGTCGTATCTCTAACATTTTATAAACTACGTCATTCAAGTACACATATTGAAATTGATCATTTAAATAATCTTAAATGAACTTTAATACTGCACCTCGTACCCCATAATATCGAAGTTTAATCAATAACTATCATGGTGTGTCCCATCGAATGCCGTAGTAGAGTCTTGAAATAAACCTAGTGTGTAAAATGTATCTTTAATGGTCTGAATTATTCTAATATTTTATGTGGTGCAGTTCTTGTTCTGTCGAATTGTGTGTTTCTAAGCCATAATGTGCCGTGTTTGTAATATTATGTTTGCATAAAATTCCATTGATGTAGTGTTGACTACATTTTCGGATGTTTTTGAGAAATTAGGCAAAATTTATATTTGTCTGTAATTCTACAGGCTATTTTTCTCACCGCCACTATATAGCACGTAAACTAACGCTTTAAGGAATTTTAGCGCATAGCGACGCGCATAACTAGGTTCCCCAACGTATCGCACTGCAATTTACTACAAAGTTGCAAGCCAATGATAGAAGTTTACAATAATAAAAATAAATTAAATTACCTCATCAGAAAACAACTGTTTTTGGCAATCTACGCCTCCACTTCGCAGGTGACGTATAATGTCTAGAGTGAAGTGCTGCCGGTGAGGGAGTACGCCGTGTCGAGGGAGCGCCGGCCGATTCTGGTTTATTTGTGAGATCGTCTGCTCTCAACCCGAATCGGACGGCGCTCCTCGACGCGGCGCACGCCATCTGTCGGCAGCACTTTTCTCTACTTGTGCATCGTCTGCGAAGTGGCTGCATATATTGCCCAGAACAGGTTTTTATTTGTTTTGTTTTTTTGTTTGAAGGAGATATTTTAGTTCTTTTAATTTTTTTCACTGTTATCATGCCTCACCTGCTTGTCCCTGTGAAGAAAAATTGCAGCGCGATACTTCGAGAAAACGATTTTTGCGGGCCGCCTAAATTGCGTTAAAAGAGATACTGAACCAAAATTTCGAGTTCACAACACAGGGCTCGAGCGATTGGCAAGACGCCCCCCCCCCCCCCCCCCAGACTGAAAACAAAAGGAAAGATCTTTTTAGACCGATATTTCCAACGGATTGACGTATTTTTGGAAAAGAAAAGCGGGATTGAACACGGCCGACGAGGGCCACGAGACATGTGATGTCGTGACTCTCCTTCCTTCTCCTCCTCGCTTCGTCCCGTCGAGCTGGTGAACCGAAGCGAGGAGAAGAGATGCGAGGACGCTTCCACTCATTCTCAACTGTTCAAGGAGGATCGTGACGTCAGAGTCCTCGCTTGACCGCGCCCTTCTTTCCCAAAATATACGGCCATCCCTTTGAAATATCGATGAATGAGTGAGTTTTAGGAGTTCGTAGCGTCCTGTTCAACGTTTCTGTGGCCTTATTTAGCGAATTCTATATATTCAGTTCAGTATCCTTTTACAATCATTAGTTTACCTTCAATATATCGGGCTCACTCTTGGTATTTGCCATTTTTCCGGGACTATTACTGTCACTAACATGACGTTTGCTACGGCAGAAAGGATGGGGTACAGGTATATAAAGCGTATTTCACTGGGACTGACTTAATTTTTTCAACACCTGCTGCAACGCAATTTTGTAATGTTTATTTATTTCAATACGTGAATATTCGATAGGCTAAGTTTGGTTAAATGTTACGAAAAAGAATCAAAGGTTATATTCCGTTCATGACAAAACTTACCGAATTATCACTTTCCTTATAATCACCCAGATGAACAAAAAATCTGCGTTTATAATGTTTGTGATATTGTTTCTCTTATCCTTTTTACTTTCCGAAATATTATTCTTTTTACAAGCTACGCCTTTTTACCTGTAATATGATTAACCGTGCTCAAGATTTTCCTCACCTTGTTTTTTTGGTTTTGGTTTTGCAGAGCACAGTTTTATCACATTCCCGTTTATATGTTCTTATATATGCTGTAAATGTATTGGTATCTTGTCCAAAACAGGTTCAGGAATTGTTCGTCTCGCGATTTTACAACGTCATTGTATATTTTATTTTCATTTGTTCTCTTATAAAAAGGAAGTTATCCATCTACTTTTAAAATCGTTTTCGTCATTTTTTTTTAAATTATCATAACAGGCATCGAAAACCTTCGAGAGATCACACCATGCAACGTCAGGATCTGTTTCCTCGATACCCGCTCCAGTGAGCACTGGCAATAAAAACTGAGTAGGTCGAGAGTGTTTTCTCGTTTATTTTACGATAGGGAAAGCTATTTTCTTCGTATCTTCTTTGTCTGTGCATTTAAGCAACGTTATAGGAAGGTGGTCGCTGATATCACTTGCGAGGTCACCAGTTGTACAGTGTGTGTCATGTATAGTTCTTTTACATAAGTCGAGTGATGAGGCGCAATTCGAGGAGATACTGCGGGTGTAGTGCCATCGCATTCGAGCACCCGTAGGCTGCTATTATTGCATAGTTCTGTGCCAGAAGTGCCGACTCAAGTTCAGATCAAACAATGGCGTGCAAGTTCGACTGCTCCTCGTGCACTCGTCGCGTTCGTTTACCCCCTCAAAATGCGCCCACGTGTTTTTGTTTCTCCCCCGACTTCAGCCGATGGCGGCGCACGCTGGGTTGCCTCACTGTCCAGCGTTCCCCGCGGGTTGTCTTTGTGGTCCTGTGATTGGTGTTCTCTCCCTGCTTTCCCAGCGCCAGCATGGCCTCCTCTATACTCACAGAGTCTGGCAGTTCGATGACAGAGTCATAGAAGTGCCCGATCGCAGATTTGGAGCGCGAGGATCAGGTAGCACAGAGCGTCTAAAAGCCATTTCTCGGGGGAATTGGACGTCGCGCACAGTTTCGCAGCGCATGACCCGAAACACACTTGTTTGCTCGGGAGAAGTGTGTTTCGGTGTCTCCGCCGCGCGGCGCCAGTCACGTGGCTTCCGTCTCATCCGTTGTCTGCCGCTCCACCTTTTCCATTTCGGCGGCCGCTTCTCGTGGGCAATCTGCCAGACATTGTCAGTGTTCAGTGGAGGCTGCGGCCGAAGACGCATTTTGGAGTACTTGCTCGTCGTGTAGAAAATGCGGCGCTGCCTGTCGACGGATGAAAACGAAATAGCAAATTAATAAAGATAAAAAGACGTGCCAGCGACCGTTACCGTTCAAAGTCCTTCCTACAATGCATGAAATGCATTGTAAGGAGGCGGGTGAATTAGTGAGGGAGTAGGTGTGTCACTTGACTGATATATTTTCCGCTAAATTTTGCGGGGAAATTGAATGGTTGAGTGGGTCCTGTGGTGTCGATTTCTCCCGCCAAATTTAGCCGGGAAACTATTGTCGCAGTGCCCAGGTCGGAAAGCGTGAATTTTTCCGCTAAATATTGCGGGCAACTCGAATTGGAGTGCAGGTTACGTGACGTTGATTTCTAGCTACATTTCGCGAAGAAACTGACTTAATGTTTTTTTTTGTTTTTTTTTTTGCCGCAAGACGTGAATTTTTTCGCTAAACTTAATGGGGAACTGAGTTGACGGATACGTCACGTGGTGCCAAGTTCTCCCAGCAGTTGTGTAGGACACGCGACGTCAGGTGACGTCACTTCGCTGAATTTAGCGGGAAAACTGAATTGGCGTATAGGTCACGTAATATGTCAATTTTTTAGCTAAATTAAGCAAGGAAATTGAACTAGTGTATAGGTGTCGTGATAGGGATTTCCCGCTAAATTTTCGGGGAATTGCACGAACAAACAAACGGACAGACGGACAAAAAAAATTGGGAATGGCCAAGTAGGGTTCAAAAGCATTTCCATGCGTTTAAAATTGTAACGCTCCGGAGGAAGAGAACAACAATTTGTGCGACCTTTCTTATTCACGAGCTCTCAGCCGCTATGAATGACCCTTAATAAGAAAGGTAGCGACATCATCCTCTTCTCTTTTGGCTTGCACACTTTTTCTGAACTCTTATGTATGTGTTTTTTTTTGTTTCTTCTTGCGCGCTCATGCATTAAACGTCGCGCCACCACCTCCACTGCAAGGTATCAGGCGGCCTTAATACACTTTGTTTCAACATGAGTCAACGGGCAGTCAAAGACTAACCGCCGAGTTCACAAACCTCACACCACTAAGTGGTCCCTCCGCTTCCTCGAGGAAGTGAAGGGGCCCCTCAATTGGAGTGATGCTTGTGAATTTGGCGGTAAAAGTACATACAAACACCTACAGACAGACTAAAACCGTACTGCCCCGGTGCGCATTTAATGTTCAGTTGGATAGCCGCAAAGTAAGAATGTTCAAAGAGAGACGATGAAGGCCGTGACATTCCGCTTTCGGCGTTGTTTGACTGGTGATGTGGACTTCCAGCGTGCACCACGCTCTGAGGGCATAGGCATTCCTGCTACCTCTTCCTCTCCCCGGGAACACCCTTTTATATTCGGTAGCACCGCTTGGGTCGCTTCAAGATGGCAGGCGGCATGCTTCAAAGAATGTCGTTACTTCTACTAGTAGAAACACAATGGCCTTGGTAGTGAGAAGGTGTTAGTTAGGAGGTTCGTCCGACCTCATCATTCACTTAGGGGGCATTGACTCTGTCAATGCGGCGCTTGGTCAGCCTTGTGTTTTCCGGGACAGTAGACTCAATGGTATTTTTAGAGCGGAAGAGCAAACCTAAACATAGCGTTTATATTTTTTTTGTGTTGAAAAGTATATTTTTGGAAACACGGCCGTATAAAGACATGTACAAGAAAGAACAACACTTTGTTATAATTACAATTAGTTACTTAGCAATGGGAATTGAAATGTATTAAGCTCTTCAGCTCAGTGGTGTCTTTACAACACGCCGCTGTGGAATTTGTGTAGCCGTGGCAGAGGAGCGCGTGATTTTCAAAGTGCTCGCTGGCAAGGCAATGTCGTATTTTATTGCGAGGTCAGGAATATTTCGCAGAAACAAAACATGATAAAACTGTTGGAGTTTACCCTAAGGGCGCCCGGAAAAAGCTTTTGCTGAAATCACTGAAAAACTGAAAACCGCGTGTTAGACTATCGTTCCGAAAGCCGTAACGGCAATAATAAATCAAGGATTTTTTCATGAGGATCAAAAATACATAAGAAAGAGAGCAACCGCATAATGAAGAGAGACGTGGGTTAATTGAACCATTCCATTACGTCGCCTCTGACAGAAGCTAAATCATCGGGCATCCTTCCAGATTCACACATACACACAGTCCTAGAAAAAAGAACACCAACAAATGTCCTCCAGGAAGCAACCAAGCGCGCACCGCCATATCCCTATCCCCATGTCCGTGCGGCATAAAAAGCTCATTACCAGTAAGGAAGACAATTCCTCTATCCTCCTTTGTTTCTCTTTTTTTCCCTGCGTATCCACCTTATTATTTTGCTCCCGCGCTCTTTCCCTTACCCTTGCCCTTTTACAGGATGAGATAGAGAAATGTGTCCCAGTATATTTTTACGTTTTTGTTTTCATTCATTTATGTTATTATTACCACCGGAAAGTAGCTTCTAAAATCCGGTTAGTTCTATCCGGGTTTCGAAGCAAACACCAACACTAAAACAACAACAAGCTTAAAAAGTAATTGACGATGACTAAAAAAAATAAAAAGGTGGGGATTTGAAACGGAAGAACAGTTACGTCTCTAGAGGAACAAATTTCCGCTTCCTGTGGCGCGAAACCGTTTCGAGAGATGGAGTGAAGCGAGAACGGCGAAATCACCGGCGCAGATTTCTTTCGCGGAGCAGCACACGGGTGAGGTCGCCAGGGATGGCCGGGCTGGGCCCTGCGACTCTCGGGGAAGCCCCGGAATCGAAAGATAGGGGAATGCGGGAAGGGAAAGGGGAAAAAGGGTTAGCGCGCGGGCGTCCCTGGCGGTAGCGGCGGCGAGGGAAGCGAGGCGCACGGAATCTATTTTACCTCCACCCCGAGGGCATCATTTGCGTCGGGGGATAGCAGTGGGAAGGTGAAGGGGGGCGAGGAAGCGCTTGCTCGGATACCCCGGCGGAGTAAACTTTTCAACGCCAATTCTTTTTTTTTCCTTTCTCACTCCCCCCCCCCCCCTCGCTACCTTCGGCTTTGCCCAATCGTGAGGTTGTGAGGTTGTTTGCCGCTCCAGGTAAAAGGTTCTTCCCCTGATTCTGTTGCTTCTAGCTGAAGATCTGGAAGGTCTCTCCGGGATAGCGGTCGGTTGAAGTTTTCAAACATACGTGAGCTAGGGTATGTCTAGATTGTTGAACAGAGATCGCAGTTGAATTTTACGATTCTACCTTTTTTTACGGTGTTACGAAAGGTGTTCATATTTTCTGTGTGTTTCATCAAAAAAGTGAGCACAAGGACGTTTGTCTTCATAGCATCAAAACTTTCGGAAATACCGGGGAAAGTAGAAAATCGTACTTCCTTCTAGAAAAAAACGACAATAACAACAACAACAAAGTTTTCGGAAATAGGCGACTGATACGAGCGTTTCTCGGCTTCAGTAGCGGTCTTATCGGCTAGCTTTATAATTTAGAAAAAAATACTTCTTTAATTTTTTTTTTTGCGCGTGGAAATTGAATTGCGAGAACAGTTTTAATTGAGTAGTAAAGTTTGTCTGGCCGATATGAACATAGACGTAGATAACATATCCTTACTTCAAAAATTCATAAGCCATTCGATGCTGTAAAATAAATGTTATCCTAATAGTGATTACTTCGTTGCAGCTTCTCAAAAAAAGAGAGAACTAAGCAAGCAATTTTCACCGATTATGCACAAATTTCGGTGCTTTTTTATAGGTAGTTTCTCGCCTACGCTCATATGTGGAGGATGGTATCGATATGTTCGTTTCTTCATTCCTTTAAGCCGCAGTCACACTTGCGATACGTCGTACTTGAAACTCAGCGTTCGCTGCCAACATGACAACATATTTATCTCCGGACAAGCCTTACTGATGTTTGAAGGGCGTCCGCTTCATACGCAGGTGTGCTTCCCACTTGTCTGCATACATTTTTTTATGACCATTGTGACAGAAACGCCATACAAGGAAGAAACACGAGAGCGCTTGCAGAGGGAAGTTTGTGTGATGTATTAGCATGGGACGTGTACAGGTGTTCGTACTTTAGAGCGGGTTTCATCTGTGTGTTTGTGTGTGTGCTTGCTTTCGCGTTTGCGTGTGTGTGTGTGATTATGTTTGCGTGCATCTTTGTGTGCGTGTTTGTACGTGCGCGCTTATGTGATTGTGCGCGTGCCTGTGTGCGTGCGTGCGTTTTTGTGTCTTTGTGTGCGTGCGTGTATGCGCGTGTGTGTGTGTGTTTGTGCGTGTGTTTCGACAGTTCCATGGCTACTTACTATTATTTGTGTGTAGAGCAATGTTAATTTTCGGGGAATTTCTGAAAAGTGGAGACAAAACATATTTATCGAATATCACGTCAACATACTGCTGCTTCTGTTCACGCACATATTCCTATAGATAAACCCATATAATGTAATAATCAGCTTTCAAAGGAAAAGTGGTGCAAAAAGTATTGTACGTATAGCTTATAATAAATATTTTAACAAAAAAGAGGTGTTATGATTGCGATTTTTTTTTTCCATTCAAATATATATAGAAACACTTGGTAGGCTTTCACGCGATGCTTTATTCATACAAGGAGCATTGGACATTTTCCGCACATAAACGACACGAAGTGGAGGGCTCACGAACTGCCTTATGGGGGTAATGACTTGACCATCTTTATGAAACCAGCGGGTTTCAAGTACCTTGAGGGGACTGCCGACCGTTAGACCATAGTCACTGAGAGTTGGTTCATGATTAAAAACTTGTATCAGAGCGAAAAAGATACACAAAGGGAGGAACGGAACGGCAAAGCGCGTCTTTGGGGACGTCCAGACTCCATCACATGCTGCATGCCTTCCGCCGTGCTTTGGGTACGCGCACGCGCTCGAGGTTCACGCGACGCCGAAACGTTGTCGATGGTAGGGAGCTCGTGCTGGAGGAAGAGGAGGGGCAATGGAAGCTCCTCCCTACCGTCGTCGTCCTGTCAGTGAATGTAAGGGATTCTCTAAGAATTGCTCTGCGTGCGCGCGGTTTCGTGGGCTTTACGGCTTCACCCATCTTTCCTTTTCACGCAAGTGGCCCCGTGTCCCGAAAATAATTTTTTTGACTCGTTGTTCAAAGTTAATGGCTCTGTTCGAACTGATACGCACAAAAGGCGTGGGCTTCTATTGTTTGGAACTCGGTTCCTCTGGACACGGATAATGCTCCTTGCGAGGGAGGAAACGTGCCGTGACGCCACCATAATAGCTCTAAACGAACAATGATTCCCATGCAAATTGCCGAGATGTAATCTAGCGTTGCCTCTAAGTTGCTTCCCGTGGAGTTCGCGCACGCGTAGAGCTCTTCTCGGAAAAAAATCTTTTCACGGCTATTTCGATGACGCAGTCTTTGGGAATCGTGATGCTTCCCCTCATCTGAAGTGTTAATGTGGCAAAGTCAACTTTAGGCCAACGTCTCATCCAATAAAGAACGTGTTCTACCCCCCCCCCTCCCCCAAAAAAAAAAAAAACACTTATAAGATTTTTTTATTGCATAAATCATAAAAAAGAACGTTAATCTTCTCGATTATCCGGGCTAACACTTTTAGGTTGATTTACAATAGCCATTATCGGCATTTTTCACCGTCGTCCGCTATGGCAGAGTTGGGAATTGAATACCTCTCTCTGGGCGACTTTCGAGTGTCTGAAAATGTTTAATAAAAGTGTTAATGGCAATTGTGGCATCCAGCGCATGAACTATATTACATTCACGGATGTAACTTGCACCAGACTGTCTCACCCTTTGAACATCATTTCATTTCAATTTGATATCAATAGTATAATTTTTATTTCTACGCACTACTAAGTTGCGGAGAAATGTTGATGATTCTATACGGAGGCTTCCATATTATGTGTTTATATTAGAAATATGAAAATTTTCATTCCTTTAATGTGTGATTGTTAAATCGATATTTCTAGAGTTTTGTTTTTGTTTGTTATTATTAATGGGTTATTTTAAGCACGATTTCCACTACTGCATTGACCTCAATTGGGGTCGCAGTATCTAAAAAAATGAATTAAGTAAATAAATAAACAATGCATCGCTGAACGCTCATTCTCTGCTCGAATGTTGCGATAGAGGTCCAAACCAGATGCCAAAGTTTCAGCACTAACCGGTATTTTATTAAAAAGTTATATCTAATTTTTTTTTAAAGTTTAAATATGAGAATGTACCCAATTTTCGCCAGTTTTCGTTAACTGGCGCCATAGAATTCCATGTATTCTAAAGCACTGTCGGCCGCCTTTCCGCTAAAGAAAGTTTCAAAAATAACTAAAATTTGAATAAGCTAACGGTTATTTCCAAAATTTTGGCATTTGATTAAAAAAGCTGGAGATATGTTTGGGCAGAGAATGAGCGTTTCACGGGCGATGCGTAGTTAACTTTCAGGGAAAAAAGTGATTTTATTTTTCAAATTTTGCAGATAAGTGCGAATTCGAGCGGAAATCCGACATCCCTCGAACTGTTTATTTTTTTCACCAGCTGGTAGGGTCTCATTTGCTGCTTGTATTATATAGTAAAGTCAAAGTCTAAGACATTTTTGCGTACTGACAGGCGGATCTTCTGGGCGTCGGCGCTCTCCTTCAGGTCTCCAACGTCATTTTTTTCCATCACTGGAAGCGGTATCCCCGCTGTTAAAATGAATGAAATCAAGCATATTTTGTGTTGTATTACACTTGTCATAACATTCATTACCGACTCGCAAATAGTACCCCCCCCCTTCCCGCGTTCATTGGGTCATAGATTAATCCTAGCTTCAAGTAAGAATCTCAAAATTCTGCACTCGGTAAAGCCATCAGCTGACGTGTCCTTTTCTGTGTACTATTTGAAACAGCGGGTATTTAAACTAGGTTTCGTTTCTAGTTTACAGGAACCATCCAACCCCTTCTGAAACTGCGAGAAACAAATCATCGTCGCGTAACGCTCACCCTTGTTAACTCTCGAATTGCATGTTTCATCAAACACGCTTACAAAAAAAAAAAACGTGTAAGAACGGTTTTTTCCGACAGCCAGCGCCTCGCCACTCACGTCGCAACGCTGACCTTTGACCGTTTGGCCTGAAACTCCGTGGCAACGATAATTCCTGCGTGGCAGTTGCGTGCGCACCCAGCCGTCCGGAATGAAACTGTTTTATCAGGAAGGCGTGGAACGGCCACTTCCAATTACGGGGAGCGCTACCGTTGGGCCCCGGAAGTGGCCAACACGAGCGCATCTCGCTCAACGTTGCTCCTGCGTGACGGCTTGCGTGCATAAGCGCTTGTGCGTCCCCAAGGCACTGTGTGTGAGTGTCTGTTGGCGCGCGTGATAGGCGAAGACCTCGGCTGACAAAGATGGCTCATCAGGTTTGGTTCCGAAGTAAGTGAGAGCTCTTTCTCCGTCGTCGCGATCTTCCAAGTTGGACGGATTACGACGTCAAACTCAAGTGGCGTCATTGTGGGTGGCCAAAAAAGCGAATCGTGGGATTGCCGCCGAGATGTAACACTGAGTCGGGAAAGAAAACGCTACAGATTGTCTCTTGACTCTCCACACAGTATTGAAAAGCCCTGATTTGTGAAATATTATGGCACCTAAAGGAAAGAACGGCGTGAGTGTTAATAATACGATAATTTAATATTACATTGCCGTACTTGGATCTTGTATGTACTGATAATGGTTATGTGACTAGTGAAAAAGAGCACAGAGAAACAAGCTTATTCTGTAATATATGCGTACCGTTAATTACAAGTAGCAAGAACTGTGGCAGTTATTAACGAGGCTGCTCCACGAAGCCCATTAAAAAGCCCATTGCTGCCCATATTTTTCCTTATCTATCGACGCACCATACTTGTATTCCCATAGCCCAAGCGCGACACGTGTATCGCGCGTATTAATCACCATTAGTGACTATTTTTTTTACCTTAATAGGCACCTATACAGCGTCTACAGCCAGGTAAGTGCTCTTGAAGAGGGTACCTTTTAAACGTAATTCTATCCTTGCGCACGGACGAAACACTCTGGTACCTTCCGTCACACAAGAAAATAATAAATCGAGTTAATTTAGAAACTTCGGTGTCGGGTATCATGTCATTAAAAAGCCCCTGAAAAGAAAAAACAAAATTTTTATTCAGGGTCCCTTTAAGGTACCGCAAAATTAATGCGTCAGATATACAGTGTAGTGGCTAGCAGAACGTCCCGCTGTTCGTGGAGGCAGTGCAAACATGTTGATACCTCCGTGTCTAATACGCCACTAATGGACGTCTAATTCATGTGGGCTTGTGTGGGCTGTTTTTCGTGTTCGTACGTAGCTCAGGTTATTCTATCAACAATGTCCCGACAGGCATTAAAAATTTACTCAAATTCAGTTCAGTGTGTCCTTTTTATGGAGTTAGCTTAACGTGTTTATAGTTCAAGAGACTTTTCAAAATGTTCCTCTTCTTTCCAGCCGTATATACACTCCAGAACAACCTCGTCAAAGGCGTCTTGCACTTTGCTCGATACTGTATTATCTAACGCGGGTTGGATTCACACTACAAGAGAGTGGCTGAAATGCGGGCACCGTAGCGTGTCATATATTACCGCGAAAAGTGTCCTGCTCTTTTCCTAAAATCTCCGTCCCGGGCCTCGCATAGCCCCAACCGAGCTGGCCGGTCTCAGCAACCGGTGCCGGTCCGAATCCAGTGAGTGCCCTCGTCGATTTTCCGGGCCCGCTACTCGCGGTGGTCTCTCATCACCATTTGCGTCGTGGGCTGGCGGCGGCTCGCGCCTTGCCCGGTCCTCGCTCCATTGCCGACAGCTGGCCCTCATGTTTCCAGACTCGTTTTGAAAATGCGCTTATGGCCGGCATAAACTTTTTTCTCCGCTAGAAAAGGACCATTCTTTATGGCTTGGGTCGCCGCCTTGCGTCAACTTTGTTTTTCTGTTTCCCAAATGTGTCTTTTTTTTCACTTCTTTATCTCTCTCTATCTTGCTTGTTTTTCCTCTGACCGCTCGGGTTTCCAATGGCTTCCTGATTTCTTCTTTTTGCTCGCGAAAGTGTATATTCTTCGGGCTGGGAAGTTTCTCTCTGCGCTCCCTTACACATGCACGTATATAATATATAAAATCAATTTCGGCCGTACAATTCGCGCCGGCTCTATTAAAAAAAAAAAAGAAGAAAGTTGGCTAAAAACGTAGGGCTAGTAAGGAAAGAAAAGTGTCCTAATGCATGGGTATAAACGTCATTTCGTGTATACGACACCCGTAAAAAAAATCGTGAACAAAGAAAGCCTTTCTCTGTTTTTTTAATATTTTATTTTACTTCCTTAGCGCACATTTTTTTTGGCGAAAGCTGCAGTGCGGCTCTTCGGTAAAAACTCAGAGAACGCTCCTTTTCTTCAGCAACGCGTCTGGTAAAAGAATAAAAAGCAAAGGGACACAAATTCAGTGACACACGGGGCTGGAGGCGGGCTTTTGTAAAAACGAGTGCCCCGGTTCCGTCTTCGTCCCATCCTTTCTAATTTCGACTGTTGACGGGGATGTCGGGCACTCTTGGCTGCCCCCTTTACCTCGTAGCAGCTTCCGCTTTGTCTTAAGGCTCTCCATTTTTACTTCTTCCTCCGTCCCTGGCAGTGTCCCTTTCGGTTTTCCAAAAGAAGACGTCGGGCGGCGTCTTGGGGCTGCGCTCTTGGGCGCCACACGCTGCAGGCCGCTTCCTTTTGTTTGATGTTCCTGTCGAAGAAGCGTTCCCACTCCGGAAGGAGAACGTAGGGGACATATAAATATACTCTCGGGGACGTTCGCATTCACCTTCCCGACTTTATACTCTTATATATGGGGCCACGGCAGTCTCCTCCGGTGGAACCAAGCGCCCGTCCCCTTTCTTACAGCCACGCCGTCGACGTTCGATCTGTTCCGGATTAAATAAGGAAACGGGCCTTCCCCTTTCCTCGGGGAAAGATAGAGGTGTCCCGCTGGGGTTTTGGATACCCCCTTCGGCACGGCGTGAAGACCGATGTTTCGGGCTCTCTAATTCGAAGTTGTTTCGGTTTTGTTTATTAAGACAAGTGGGCTGCGGACGTGGACGAATGACTGTCTGTTCCTCGGGTTCGCCTGTTGCCGGGCGCTGAAAACAAAAGTAAAGATAGTGGGTGATCTTGCTTCTTGTCGAGCGCACGGAAGGGAGGTTTAATTCCCTTTCACAACAGAGTCGTTGTTGGGCTCAAATTGCGCTCCCTCAGAGGTTCGAGTTTCACTCGTCAGCGAGATATTAATTTATATATCTTGGTTCTTATATGAGGGAGCGCGCTTCTGCTGCTTGTGTGCGTATTTCTTTTAAATAAAAATCCCTTTCAAGTATTTGTTTGAAACTGCGCTTTGGTGGAGACAAAGAAAGGGCCTTGCACAACCAGCGTTCAAAATCAATTCGAAACGAAAATATTGATTACATACTCTTATCCTGCTTTCAGTAAAATAAGAATGACTTCCTTTTATGTCCTGTGGCTCATCATAACTTTCTGTTGAGCCACCCGTCTCTTTTTTGTACATCTCTTTTTCGAAAACAATACTCAACCTCTAACCAACGTGGGCATTGTATGCTCTTCTTTATTGCAGCATCCGCCCACCTCCCCCTTGCGCCCTCCCCCCCCCTCTCCGGCCTCCCAATATAGACCAACAGGGTAGTCTTCGGCTGAATGACGATGTGCCTTAATTTGTGGAGCCCTACGGTATAACCTTGCGCAGCGCGTCGCGACTGATAGTCCAACACGACGTTCGATAACAAAAGATTCCCCGGGCAATTATTCATGCCCGCCCTATTGTTCCACGCGCACGAGGCGTCATTCTCATCGGCGAGTAATAACTTTCGGGGAGTCGAGCGCGCCATTGTCGTAATCAGCTACTCCGCCAGGTCGTGCCTCGAAACGAGGCATCGGGATCGTGCTTTCGCATAAGTGCCGGTTCGCGTTTGCGACTCAGAACCCACGGTAAAATGTTCGGAATACATTAAACACGCACTAAACACACACCTAAATGTCTGCTTGCCTTGTATTCGGCTTATGACAAAAGCGTAAACTTGGCTTCAAAAGATGAAATGAACACTATTGAAAGACGTCAAATAACTCCGATAAGCTGTATCGTAGTAATGAAATTTTATACCAATATGATAAAGCATATTGTATTGGATCCCAATATTCCAAATGTATTGGGTGCCGGTGAATCCAAGTTTATTGAAACCCAATTTACTTAATCGTATTATGGACATCGGAATTAAATAAACGTGTTATTGCATCGGGTACCAAGAAAACTGATCTGGGATGAAATCTCACCCAGTAGCAGATCACTTGGCAATGAAAAGCTTTTGGTATGTTCTTCCCAAGACTGGCTACACCGAAATTACTGTTTTATGGTTATTTATTTATTTATTTATTTATTTATTTATTTGGTGATACTGCCAGCATTCTGTAGAACGCCCACGCAGGAGGTGAACAAAAGCAATATTCAAAAACAAGCGAAAGCAGTGCAAACAAACAGACAGAGCCACTACTCAACAAAGTGCGAGAGTAGTGCTTCACTAAAAGTATCGAATGATTTCAAATTTACAACACTTTCAGGAAGCTTATTCCACTCACACGTGGTTCTAGGAAAAAAAGGATGCTTGAAACAAAGTGGTCCGACACAATGGTTCGAAAAGTGTTAATTGGTGTTTGCCTCTCGTGAGCCTTGTTTCGTTAAATGAAGTGTAATCACAGAGACGCAGTCGCAAATCGCCTTGTATCATATTATAAAAAAAAACTTCAGCCGTTCTGTTTTTCTCCGGGTTGCTAAATCACTCAATCTCGATCTTGGGTACAGATCTGAAACGGATGACATAAAACCATAACGGTTGTACACAAACCGCAATGCTTTTTTTTGTACAGTCTCTAGCATATCAATTGACAGCTTTCTATTGACAGCTTTCATATACATGCATATTCTCGCATTGGTCTTATGATGGTTTTATAAGCAGACAGTTTAGTTTCAGGTGAACAGAGGTTAATATTTCGTTTAAAAAACCCGAGCTTCCTCATTGCTTTACGAGTTATAAACTCAATATGTGCGCTCTATGACAAACCAGAGGTAATCAAAACTCCGAGGTATTGATATTATTTAAAAGTCTCGAGTGGTACTTCATTGATAGAATATGTAAAAACAAAGGGTTGTTCTTCCGCGTTACGGCCATTTGAACGCACTTTTTACAGTTCAGAACCATATTCCATTTTATGCACCCTGCATGAACCAAAGATAGACAATAATTTAATTCTTCTTGATCAGACGGGCTGTTTACCTTAGCAAATAAAACACAATCATCAGCGAAAAATCGGCTTTGTACGTTGGGGTGGTGTATCTTTAAATCGTTAATAAAAATTAAAAACAAATCGGCCCAAGGACTGAGCGTTGGGGCACGCCCGAGAAAACGGGTGACTCGGGGGAAAAAACAAAGTCAACACTAACACACTGCCCACGGTTAGTAAGATAGGAATCGAGCCATCGTAATATGTTCTCGTTACTGACGATGTAGCGTAACTTATGCAGTAGTTTGTCATGGGAGACGCCATCGAACGCTTTCGCAAAATCTAAAAAGATAACATCTGTCTGTCCGCAAATATCAATGGCAACCGCAAGTTTGTGTATCGCATGAACAAGTTGTGTTACAGTGGAAAAACCCCGTCTGAATCCATGCTGTTCGTCCTGAAAAAAAAACATACTGTCCTCAAAAAATGCTATAAGATGTTTGAATACGAAGTGTTCAAGAACTTTACTGGCCGTACACAAAAGTGAAACAGGTCTACAGTTTTCGACGCATTGACTGTCACCCGATTTAAATATTGGTATCACCCTAGCCTTTTTCCATTCATCAGACACGTCTCCCGTATAGAGACTATGGCAATAAATCAGATGCAAAAACTGTTGCCGACCATTCAGCGTATCTAAACAAAAAAACATTCGGAATGTCGTCGGGACCATGGCTCTTCCTGACGTCAAGGTTAGAGGAGGGCCGCAAAAATTCCCTCTCCAGTAATCCTGATGTCCGGTATCACTATTCTAGAACTCTCATAATTTGGAGCTATTCCCGTTTCCACAGTAAATATAGACGTGAAGTACTCGTTGAAAACATTTGAAATTAACTGCTTGTTGTTTGTTAGGATATTGCACAGTTTCATGTCGGAGATAGAACATTTCTTCGTTTCAAAAACCTCCAAACCTTTCGGGGATCACTAAGCAGATAGCTATGCAAGGTGACGTTAAAATAACGATGTTCAGCATTTTTAAGAGAAGACCTTAACTGTCTGCGCAAAAAGGCATAGTCGAAAAGTTATTCCCTTTACCAAATTTACGAACTCGCCGTATTTTACGCTTCAGGTGTAGAATGTCACTTGTAATCCATGGATTAAACTTTTTCACTCTCCTAATACGCAATGGAGCAAACTTCTGAATGCAGTGCTGAACTATACCTCTAAACCGTAACCACAATTCATTGGTAGTACTTGTAACAGGATCATACATATTGTAAAAAGCGGAATAACTTTCTTACAGAACGTCTAATATATCGACATCATCCGCATTATTAAAGTCACGGTACCGCTTAATGTCGATAGTAGTTGATAACTGACAAGCCAACGTTAGAGTGCATACTACTAAGCATACAACGACCTCAAGCTGTCAAGTGGCATCACAGAAACTGCGAAAAAATAGCAATTACAATAATTGCGAGAATAATTGCTAGCAATTATGCTAAACGTCCCCTATATAAAAACTCAGTATAACTTTTCACTATCCAGATTATGGAAAAGGAAATTTACCTGGAAGTGTTTCTGAACGAACTGAAATCCAGATTGCAGACAAAATAATTTCTGAAAAAATGAAATCCAGACAGAATCCAGATAGATTTCCAGTTCCATAATACAGATAGCGAAAAGTTACACTGGGTTTCTCGGTACGGTCGTGATCTATATTACTAGTCACCTGTAATACATTACAGCAAAACAGGTTCTATAAAATTGCAGCACATTGCTCATCCATGGGAGACAAGGACTATCCCTGCTAGAAAAATATTATAAGTATAAGGGATTTGTTGGTTCAATAAACACATAGTATTAAGGAAGATCATATAAGAGCATACAAGAACTTTATAAGAACATATAGGAAAAATATAATATTGTATAAGCAGTTATAAGAAACTCAAAATAAGTTTCTTAAAGCTTCTTATATAATCTTATTTTGTTCTTATATGTCCTTCTCAGGTTCTTGTAGGCTCTTATATGATGTTATTTAATCGTATGCGTCTATTAGACCAATAAATTTAGAGTGAACGTATTTCGCTTGAATGAAAGCTCAATTCTTACATTCGTAGGTGAGTTTTTCTCCGCATCCGTCGAAAGGCTGGACAGCTTTTCTCCGCGTTGGACAGGTTTGCGGTCAGCTTTCCTCAGGTGAGGTTTTCTCCGCCGCCCAAATTACGCGTAGCATAATTTCAGAAACAGATGTCTTACCTGAGTAAGGAGTAAACAAAATGAGAGCATGAGTTCGCTACCTACGGCAGCCGTCTCCTAACGAAGCACGTCTGCCTCTCCTATCGAAGCGTGCTACTGCCAAGAGATGCATATTGCATGATAATGAATCCCATGTCCCTTACGCCATACAGCTGAACAAGCTAGCATCATGGCGCCCAAACGTTTGTCAAAGAACGTAC
The DNA here is from genome assembly GCA_037355805.1 of Ixodes ricinus. Taxonomy (NCBI): domain Eukaryota; kingdom Metazoa; phylum Arthropoda; class Arachnida; order Ixodida; family Ixodidae; genus Ixodes; species Ixodes ricinus. The sequence goes on along the minus strand of JAZHYW010050808.1, from coordinate 233,002 downwards.
TGGAGTCAAATGCGCCCGGGCACAACGACGTGAGAAGACGCGCGAACGAACAGAAAGTATCCTAGGGCGTGCTCTGTGCAGCATAGTACCACGAAATGCATGGAAAGTAGTGCTAAGTGCTCCGTACCTTTATATGTTCGACTTGGTTTGCAAGTTGTGACTTGAGACTTGAGATCCCATATTAAGCTTGTCCAGGAACACGAAAAAAACTTTCGAACGACGCTTATTTTTCGGCAGCCGGCAGCGACGCCTCATCAGCGTAAACCATCAAACCACGCAGGAGCAGCAGGAGGCAGGACGTGGGCAGAACCGGCAGGACGGGAGAATCGTTTTTGAGCGCGAGCCGAGAGCAGAGCACGATCACACTGTTTAGAGGACGTGCGTGGCACGTGACCCTGTATGCGGTGACGCCAGTGATACCAGTTCCAGAAAACATTCGCCGCTTCTCCTGTTTTGTTTGTTTCGTTATGTGTTTTCATTCCCGTGGCTCCTCGAATGTGTTTACGGAAGGTGTTTGAAGTAGATGGTGCTCAGTCGGCGCAGTTCTGCTGATTCTGGTCCCCGTCACGGCAGTTCACTTGCGAAGTTTATTTTGTTGGAGGATAAAAGAATATTATGCCTCGTCGCGGATTGTAAATAGGATTACCGGAAAAGGTTTGTCGTGGGGACGGGCACGGGACGGGCGAGACGGGCAGATAGTTTGGATTTTCTTCGCTTTAGCGGCCCAAACTCTCAGCGTTCGAGGCTGCGAAAGTCACTCCTGAAAACACAAACTCGCTAGTTCCTTCAAATGGTTTGTGATTTAAATCCAGACAATGAATACATTTATTAGCATTAGAATTTGTTTGTGTCGATAAATATTCATGTGTGTGCCCGCATCGAGATATGTGCATAAGAAATACTCAAATATGTCCAGTTTGATATTTGTAACGTGCAACCGACATTGTCGTATAAGACATTTCGCATTACATGTTTCCGCTCAACACCAAAATCCTTGTATTTTATCGGGATGAATTTTGTTTTAAAAAGGAATCTTATCGGCTTTATTGGGTTTATCGGATGATAATTAACTTTTGTTTTATTACAATAACTCCAAAAAGCCTTTATTGGGATGCCGTAACTTCAAAAAGTAATGTCTTATTGGACTTCTTCGTGGCAAGAGATTATCTGCATACTAATGGTATTCGCGCACAAGTCGAAGGGCTTCTGTTTATTAAAAATGTTATTATATTATGATTAGGGTTCGAAGTTTTCGGCTTAAACCGATAAAAAACGATAAAAGTACGCCGAATCCACTTTCGGAAATTCGGTTTTAACCGAAAAAGATCAGTTTCTAGGTTCGACATTTTCGATTTAAACCTATAAAAACCGATAAATGTACGTTGAACCCATTTTCTAAAATTCAGATTTAACCGCAAAAAGTTAACTTTGACCTTCCAGTCGTACCGCAAAGCCGTGGCAAAAAAGTGGAACGACAGGCTATCGAAAAGTGTCCGAATGTATCGGATACACGGGTGGCATCACGACGTTTTGGTTTAATGTGCACATCATCGATCGGAACGTGAAGTCCGAAATGCCCCTTGACTTCGCCATGTACGAGCGTGTTTTCAAACTCGCTCTAAGGAAGACTGACTTGATGCAAGCTCTGCACGTTGTGTTGAGCTTCAAAACGTCGCACCGTGTCTCTTTTGTCGGTCACAGTTGGTTGATTGGCCGATTTTGGCTCAGGTAGCGCTTCATCACCTCAGCCTGCCACTGTCCAGTGTAAGCGTTGAGAGAGCATTCTCGAAGCTTAGGATCATATTAACAGGAAAGAAAGAGTGCGGATCAACTACAAGAACCTGGGAAAGTACATTTGTGTGTACTATAATAAGATCACATAATCCAGATGTACAGAAGGGGAAGTTCCATGCTTTTTGGGGCATAGGCTGCATATCTGCCTTGTTTGTACTGTGTTTTTTTTTATTGGTTCCTTTATAGTTGCAAACATTTGCCAAATAAAGTGTCCATTTCTTTTTCAACGTATCTGTGCCGTTATTCTTTGAGTGATATACGAATATCAGAGCTACAAGGATCATCTGATCCAGTGTCTGTTGGTGTTTATTTTATATTCACCGAAAAACGCCGATAAACCTTTGTAGGCCGAAATACACGCCGAAAGAAACCGAAAACTTAATTTTTAAATAAACACCGAAAAAAGTACGCAGAATTTTGAAAGAAAATAGAAACCGAAAACGCGGAACTTTAAACATGATTGACGTTCTCAAGGATGGATTTAAAAGCAGCCTAAATCCAAAAAAATACAAATGCGTTAAATTCGGTCACGTAAGGAGGGGACGGCTTAGAGTTTACTTTTTCTGGGCTGTTGCGATTAATAAAAAAAATATTATCACGCAACAATTTCAGAATAAAGCATAAGGACTGCCCTCTGAAGTCCAAGTGCCTGACACCTCTCACATTGATACTTCACAGAGGTGTTACCATGTTCGTACCCTGATTGTGGTACTGTTTGACCCAATTATATAACTTACCATTCACACAATAATAGCACGGTGGCAAAAAAGTGAAAGCTGTATTCTGCAAACTTATATCATCCTATCTATTTTTATCAGGGCATGTGTCACAATATTTTCCAGTTTAAAAGCCGCTGCATGTACAGGTTCCTAGATACTCTCAAGTCTCGTGCTCTATGTGACAGTTTTGTCCTCTGGGGCCCCCAACACTGTTACCTGGACATCAGTTACCTGGACATCCGCATTTCATATACAATGCACCAAGCTACTCATTGAACTGGTCTCCATGCTTATTACAAAACAGCCGTTTGTAAGGTGTAAAGCTCATTCTCACAGTAAAGTTAAACAACGTTAAACCACTTTTTTAAATTTTCGTCGAGATAAGACTGAAAATTATCGAGTGAGCACTCGGCTGGCGCTCGTGAAGAATTGTGACGTCAGGTTTATGCCGACACTAAAATTAGAAGAAAAAAAAAGAAGAAAAAAGCGCGGGGCATATACGGATAACCATGTTCTTTTGAACTGTGAGTATTTGTTTGCAAAGAGACCAGACATTATCTTACAGTGGATATATTGGCATGCTTTTGTAGTCGGAGGCCGGGCTTTTTTATTATAGACCAACTCATGTTTACAAACAAAACAAAGCGCCCCTAGCGGACGCCACCGACGCCGCGCATGCGCGATGGGGGTGAGGGCAAGAAGCTCGCCGTTGCCCATAAACAAGCCATTGGAATGGAATGTTGTCGGCGTCGGTGTGAGTCCCCGCGCTCTTTTCCGTGTTGGAATTGATGATTCTACATCTTCATGGCAATGTCTGACTACTTCAGCAGCCTCAGTGAAATTAACAAGGCTCGTTACACCGCAAAACTTGGCGTGAATACTGTAACATGCGGCGATTCATTCCGCGTGGACGCCGCAGAATGGACGCTAAAGCCTGATTCACATGGTGAGGTTCTGCTCGCTATTTTCAGTCATGACATCGCTCAGGCTGCAAAAGCGTGAACCGTAGCTGAGATGTCGACGTCGATACTGAAAATCGCAAGCAGAATCGGACCGAGTGAATCAGGCATAACAAGTCGGTGATGGTCAGTGGTAGCAATTATCAACATCTCCTTATATCTACTGTTTACACCTAGCCTACTTACCCGAAGCAACCTTCATACTTAAACGTCTGTTGAGGTCTGCACTTCTTATCGCAATTACCAGGTCAACGTTTGGTCTACGGGCCGCTGTCGTTTGAACGAGCAGACGACAAGCAGAAACGTTTGAGAGAGCAGACGACAGCTCGAACGATGAGGCGGCCGTTCGAACGTGATGATCCACTGAACGTAGTCCGCAGGTGGTCCGTGCAACTTGACGCTTTTCCCGCGTTCATGTTGGAAGAAAACAAATAAATCTGACGACCACAGGTATCCCTGAGCTCAATCCAAAGTCCTTTCCGCCCAAGCAATCGTGGTCCGACGGCGTCTGTTTTTCCTTTTTAACGGCCCCTGTTCACGTTCTCGGACGAACCGAGGAGGCAGAAAACGCATGAAAACTGACCTTCAAACATTTCCCGACTCTTTTGGTAAAGCCCCAGTCGCGGCGTTTTGACGAGAAGGCAGGTTTTTGTCCGGCTTCTTCCGAAGTAACACAGGAATGCACGTGCCCCATGGCGGCTTCCGCCCACAGCCCCAGACCGGAAGTGCGCCCGACGCGCCACCACCGCGCCGTGACGTAACAGAGATGAGTTCGTGTATAGACTAGGATAGATTGAGGCTCTGGCTATGCGAGCTCTTTTTTTACAGTGTGATTCAAAGGGATCGATGGCTGTTTGAACGAACCGCGCCTAAATGAGTTTGTGAACGTATTAAGGTAAGGTTGTTTTCTTTTTTTAGAAAAGTGGGCGAAAAACGTGAATTAAAGGTATACATATTTTCTGCACAAATTGGACCGGGTGAAAAGTTTTGAAACAAAAAACGTGCAATCCTTATCTATGGCGGCCGTCTGCTAAAGAAACTCCCGAATCGCGCAACAACCGACAGATTGAGGCACGTAAGATCGCAGCCGGCACGCATCCCAAGGGGGTGCAGATTGGGGGGGATCTTATGGGGCTTTAGTTACCCCCCCTCCCTACCGAATTAATGACACTCCCAGGCGCCTCAGCGCCTCACGAAATAAATTCCTGGCTCCGCCACTGCATTATGCCGATATTGACGACCAGACGGTTTCGGTGGCATTCTCTTAGGCGGCGATCCCACTGCTCATACATCAATCAAAACACAGTCTTCAGATACTGTCATAGCCGTGCCTCTTGCTTGTATGACAGAGAGTCCTCGACCACGGCAACACCAGACAACATTTGTGAGAAGCGACGCGCTCTTTTTCTTCAGAAATTGTCAGGGCATGGTTGTTTTATTCTATCAATAAAAACAAACACAAAATGAACATAAAACGAGAAGATCAAAACTAATGCGTTGTCTCGTTTTTTTTGTTTTGTTTTTTTTACAATTACTTTTGTGTACATGTTGACATCGGCTTTGCGCTCTTTAGATCGAATCGCGCATCTTTTAAGGTTTGCAACTTTTATCCGTGCTGTTTTGGGTTGTCTTCATGGTTCACGGGAACGAGGAGGGAAGCCTTAAAATAAGCCAGCGACTTCAGTAGTTTCATCACCGAAGCTGACGTTCAAAGATTGCGGTACTCAAAGCGCCTTCACTGCCGACCCCCACTTGTCGACGCGGAGAGCACTGCCAATAGCTACAACGGCTGTTGACCCAATCAGCCGCCTCTGGTTAACACACGCCTGCCGTAGGGCGGGATTTTAAGTTTTTCATTTCTGAATTTTTAGTCGTAAGTTTGTTGATTTAAATAAGTATAACCTTAATTCACGTTCTTCGGCCGCCTCTGTGAAAACATTCAGCTCGACACGTTCAGAAATTGATGTATGCCATCTTTCCAAGACAGCCGTTCATATATTTGACTCACCGTCTGTATATTGACAGCGTCCGTCTGAAGTCATACCAGTATGATAATCGTTCAGTTACTAGACATTTTATCTTATTTCGGGATTTCAACAAATTTGTTCACACAGAGTACACGAGCGTAAACCATCAATAATGTATAGAAAATGTTTGGTACCAAACCGTTTCCATAAACACATTTTCTGCAATGGTTCGTACGTTGTAAAATTACGCTAATTATCCGACTCAGTTAGAGCCTGGCAAACTGAACGCCGTCAACACTGAACAAGTCAGGCATCCCATCTCTATATTTCGATGTTGCTGCATTTTTAAAACAGACAGATACTTTGAGTAATCCGCTTATGTAGAATGAGTTCTTGAATGATGGTGCTTATTTTGTTCTGCTTCGCACATCATTTAGCGAAAAACCATAATAACAAACTTGTGTAGCCTTTTTGACTAGTGCACAACATCTGTATATTTTGGATGTATATTTTGCACGTAACTTTTTCTGGAAATATTGAGCCCAAAAATATTGTATTTCTAATGCCTAAAACATTAACATTTTTCGCATGCGTTCAATTCATTAGCCTGTTTTACCCTGCCACCTAAGCTCCGGTGATCCGCCGTGCAGAGAAGCTTATCGGTCCATATAGAACACATCATTGCTTGCAGCTTAAAACGCATGCCGCAAGTTTTTTTTTTATTTTGTTTCTTTTTGTAATTTTCCGTACTAATTTTGTTTGAGATACTTGTAACATTGAACGCGTGGTAATTGACCCTATTTTATGTTCCTTACTTATATTTCGCGTTTTCTTTGTACTTTCTGTTTTACAACAGACCCAGCCAAAAAAGTCGAAACATTGACTCCTTTTTTCTTGTAACACGAGCAGTAAGTTTTACCGTTTCACTTTATTTTGTTTACCATTATATGAAAAAATATCTACAACTTTTGTCTTACAAAGTGGAATGAAAAATTTTGTTAAAGTGCTTAAGTTAGTTCTTTCTTCTTTCAAATAATCCATATAATTCAAAAATTACGTTTCCATTTTTGAAAGCTGTTCAAGAGAGACTATCAAGGAGCGGTCTTTATAAAGATTATAAAATACGAAACACAACGAATAAAAACAAATTCGTGAAAAGCTTAGTGGTAGATCAAGTTATTAGCGCTGAAGTATATCAACCCAGTTATAATCTGCTGCATAATCCCCCGCCGACAGTGATCAAAAACAAGTTATACAAACACTACGCCGGATTATGTTGATACTTCAGAAGTAGTAACTTCGTGCAAAAAAAGAGATCCTTCACTTTTTTTAATGAGATATGAATTTTAATGCTCGACAACTTGAAAATATCGACGGCGTAGAATGCTTCGAACAAAAATTAAAATATTCTACAACGTGAATTGAAATCGTATAAAATAAATTAATGTGTCGCACGGTATTCTGAAATGTATCTAAACAGGTCAGTGTGTCATCACCCGTTTCGATCGCATATCCCCCTCTTTCGAGTCGCGAGATAAGCTATACTTTTCCGGAGGTATGTTGTTCCTGGCGACCCGGTCGATGATGCGGCTTGATTACCGACGACGACGCACACCCCGCGCTCGTGCCCAATAGAACCGCGACGTTCGGTGACCGCCCTAGAACGCTGAACTTTGGAAACTCCATCGATGGTCGAAGGGAGCCACCAGATCGATCAAGCCTGGTCCCATGCTAGAACTGCCACTAGATTGTTTTATGGAAGTTACTGTTTCGCACAACATCGTCACCTCCGCCGTATTGACTCGGCATATCCTCGGTGTACCTTCTGCTGTCACTTATTTAATTTTTTTGTATGTGTGCCTTTTTCTTATATTTTTCTCGACGATTGAACTAGGTCATGACCTAAACTTTATAAAAGAGGTTTTGTAGATTTGTAGCAAGAAGGTGCGGCGGAGAAAACATTGTGGCCAGAGGAGGGTGTAGAACCGCAGGAATTGATTTTTTTCGTCGGGCCATTCCACAGGCCTGTTTGTTGGTTGGCTCGCCCGGGTTACCCGGGCTTCTCTTTGCTGTGCCGACGGTACCGCAAAATGCTGATACGCGCACTTCGTAGATAATTAAAACGAGAGCCCCTCCTCTCTTCCCCCATCCTTTCAGTCCGTGTTTCCTTTTCCTGTATACGCTGCAATCTCCCGACAAGGCAATAATCAATTTCGAAAGGGATGCCTGTTTTGCGGGGATTTCCTTAAACTTTTATTACACTTCACTGCTTCTTTTTATTTATTTTTCTTCTTGACGTTGTCGGTGTTTGCGGTATTTTTGTTTTAGGTGAGTAAACTTGTAAGAGCGGTGTTTAGACAGCTGCAGACGTGGATCTGCGTATTATCTTTGTTGACCAATTTTGTGTGTGTGCCATCGGCTGTGGTTGAGGGTGAGCAATTTCTCTGAGTGCTTGTTGAACGCCCGCATATATGTGTGCCTGTTGCACCCACTGCGTATAAGCTAGGGTGGTACGCACGTTTGTGAAGCCTCAACAAATCATTATTTTCTAGCTTTAGGGTACAAAGGGTCTCTTTTAAGCTTCACAAATTGCTTTAAAAAAAAAGCCTTGAAAGTAACATTGTTTGGTGTGTCAAGTCCGCTGCACAGCCAGAGGAACGTAACATAGGGGTTCATCATCACGATAAGGCGAATAATTTTTTTTATTTACCTTTTAGTAAGAGAGGATAAACATAGGGCTCCAAGCAGAAAATTGCATAGCGTATTTGAAAAGCGCTAATCAGTACATTTTATAAATAGCTAAAATACGCGAGAAGACCGGTGGTACAGTGCGTGCGTGGCCGAATGGTTACCGCGCTTAACTGTCGCGCGGAAGGTCTAGGTTCGATTCCCGTCAGTGGAATGTTCCTTCATATATTGTTTCAACTTCGCGTTCTCGTAAGTACGAGAGCATTCTTGTCTGATCGAGTTCCGAATGTTCTACGCGCCGAAAGTTCGACGCCGACTGTTCCAGAAACCCACACGAGAACATAAGAAGCTATGACGAGCGGAGTCAGTGTCGCCCCAGCGTTCGATCTTGCTGTTGCGCCGCCATCGACTGTAGCCTTTTCCTACCTTGTTTTGGGTACAAGTTAGTTCCATTCAACGTTTAGTTTGCTTTAGTTTTCATCGCCTCATCAATTGTCATTCGTAACAACACGCCGGTTGCTTTATATAGCTCCCACATATATATTAACCAGTCTCGACGACCAACTGAAATTTGGTGTGATAAATTTAAGAACCATGTTGTACTTCGACCTTTTTGTCACCGAAACAAGCTTGGACTGTAATCACCTTCCCGCCACTTTTGTCTCCATCACCGTTCGATTTTCTTTCAATTATGCAGCGTCCAATTACCCCTTGTAAACGCTCCTTGTACATATTTTCTTTTTAAATTTGTTTCTCCCACTGCCTTCTGTAACGTCCAACGGCCCTGATTATGAATAAATGAAGGATTTAATGAATGAATGCAGCACAACTAACCTACGAACAATTTTAAATTTTAAAGTATTTCTCCAGGTTTCTTCTTTGTCCTATTAATCAAAACGCAGGACAAGAAATTGATGCAACGTTATGCTGCAGTGCAAAGCTAATTAGGGAGCAAAATGAACAAGGAAACTCCAAGACGGGAAAACTTTCTTTTTTCAGTATTAAAGATTAAGCACGACCAAGCTATCCTGTTTTTTTCGTCTGTGACGTTTGAAATACTGCGCGTGCTGATATCCCTACCGCCGGTCCTTTTACCAGAGTGTATGGCGGCATGCCTGGTTACCAGGAATTTCATGTCATTGCATTTCCACAAACTCCGAACGCTCAGCATTCGGGGCACCTGCGGGTCTGACGTCACGAGTGAGACATTGCATGTCACCAACGCCGGAATTAAAATTATTCGCCGTATCCTCCTGCGGAGAGCGTTCTTTGGCTGTCTGTCACTCGCAGCGGAAAATCGGTTTCTAATAGACTGTGCGATGTGCGTCGGATGGACGTAATGTGAACATTCCCCGAAGGTTTAATTAAACTAATATCCAACTCCCTTCAACCCGCTTCCAAACATCGCCTGCGAACGTTGCAATGAGTGCCGGTTTTCGAAGTCCTAAACTTTCGTGAAAGGGAGCTTTCAAATTCTTGCCAAACGCTACTGGCACCCTCATTGATGGAGTTGGGGGAAGGGGGAGGGGGAGCTCGGGAGGGGTGATGAAATGTAAAGTGAGTAGACCGACCTATTGCATTTGCAACATTATTTCAATATTGAAACGTCCGGGAGTGCAATTTCTACTTTCAATAGATTTTATATTCATTTTACCTCAAGCAAGATCTAAATCAGTACACGGAGGACGACTTCTTGGTCTGGAGTTTTAAAGAGCGGAACATTGGTGTGCACTGAAGGTGGGGACATATGTGAAAAAACCGTCTGGGAATCGCACGCATTTAAAACATTGAAGTGATAATTCCCCACTCCTAAAAACAAAATAGAAAAGGGCGACCCAAGGGCTGGTATATATCAAACAAGAATTTGAAATATACTTTGAACGAACCCCTACCATTCATTTTTGTGCAGCAAATGTACTGGTGTTCCAACAATAGCATGAAACATTTTGCGCATATCGTGCATTGTATGCGATTATCGATGTGTCATTGCCCGTATGTTCTAGTCTTAGCCTTAAGATGGCGTCTGTTCCTCCTTTAAATTCCCAATATGAACACTGTACTACGACGGCAAACCTGGAACCACCCTTTTGCACCTGGCATTAGTGGTAGCATGACGCGTACGCTTGCACGACCCTTATCCTTATCAAAATGGGCAAACGAGACGATCGAGCCTTGGATTTATAGCCACGTTCTCCACCGCGAGCTTAGTATCCATGGTAGCCTTCGTGCAGGTTCTCAGTATCTAGAAAGAAGTTTTAAAGGTAACGCGTTACTAGTAACGACGTTACTGGTAATGCGTTACATTTTTCGCTAATGCAGTAACGTACTCGTTAGTATTCTGAATGACTAACGAGTAAAGTATTTTCGTTACTTTTTTATGGTATCGGCTATCAAATTACGTTACTCGTTACTCGTTACTTTTGACCAAAACTGGTGAAATACATTAGGTATTTGGGGAAAGGTAACGACGCCTGATCTAACGTTTAGAATAGCAATCTTGTGCATAAAACTGGAGACGTTAGGGGAACTAAATTTAGGTCACTAAGCTCAGTGGAGGATCTTGCTTCTCTGCTCGAGGGGCAACTACTTGCGCTAGAGTACGCAATTCCCAGACAATGCCGTATCTTGCTGCTAAGACTTCTAAACCTCCGATTTCTTAAAACGGTGGGTTTTCCACTTATCAGTCCATCTATTCACCCATCCATCTCCAAATCCTGCACAAGCTTATCGCTGCGCGGAACCAGCATCCGTCACAGTAAACTTAAAAAAAAGAAAAAAAAAGCTTTCTGACCGAAAGAGGCATCCGTTAAAAGGCGACATTATCTCGCTTCTCGAAGGCAACAAACCTTCGGCTACCAGCTAATTCCGTTCGTCCTCTTTTTTTTTTTTTCATAGTGTCACCACCCACAATGCTTGAACGAACGACTGCGTTACAGCCCCTCCGCTCCCCTCCCTCCTCTTCCCACTCTGCTTTGTGCAGTAGAGGTGGACAGGGGGGGGGGGGAGAGGCATCCGTTTAAAACAGTTGACAACTAGTGGCGAAGCTACTTGCTCGTTTCTCTAGTTACAAAAAAAAAAAAAACTTTTGTGGAATATTTTACTTTTGCTCTCTCCTCGCTGCCTGAAAGTTCCTGACCCACTTTTGTACACAGTAGAATCTTTCGCTTGATTAGTCTTTACTTAACTAATGTCATAACAAAAAATAAAAAGTTTTAAACCTGAAAAAGAAACTTAGAAACAGAAAACTTCTTTTTTTCGCAGACAAATTAGGAGCTACTGCTGCTAAGAGGCAGCAAGTGATTATAACCAGTGTGGTGGTAACCGGTGTCTGTTCCACATAGTGAAGTAAATCAGTCTGGTAATAGTATGAACCGGACTGTTACTAAAACCGGCGTAAAGATGAGAGGTGTTGGTTGGGTTGGCTGGTTGTGATCCAGCAGTGCCCCGTTCGCATGCTGTAGTTTATAAAAGCCGATTGACTTTCGATTGGTCTCGTGAAAGTTTTCTCTTTCACGAGACCGAAGGCATGTTTGTAAGCGAACACATCTCTGCCAAACACATGTACTCGAACGCAAAAGTAACGTAAAAGTAACGTAAAAGTAACGTTCGTTATTTTTGAAAAGTAACGGTAACGGTATATCGTTCCGTTTTTGAAAAAGTAACGTAGCTCAATAACGCGTTAATTTTTACCAAACTAACGAGTAACGCTATTGCGTTACTTTTTTCGGTAATGGGCACAACGCTGCTAAAAAGCGCGTCAGATGAAAAAAAATTAAATAAAGATTATTTGATGGATCCTTAGAGAATGTGTTAGCATGACTTTGAGAAACGCAACAACGTTCCCTTTTGGGAAACACTAGCGCTGATCACTTCAGGTTTCTTTCTTAGCTTTCTTTTTTTTTTACTTTATCTTTTGCCTCCTCTATATTTCGCTACCTCTTTTTGCCTTCGTTAAGGGGTCAGTGTTAGTGTTTCCTCAAAAAGGGGTGTGTGGCGTTTCCCAAAGGTCATGCTAATGCATTCCCTAAGGATCCACCAATGGATGTTCTTTTCACGTTTTCCGGCGAAGCGGGCTCGCCAAGTCCGCTTTGCCCCAGTCTCTGTCACACGCGGACCTGTGTCGGCTTGCCGCTTCTTGCGCAGCATTGCGGCCAGCCGAGCTAGGCGCTGCTGTCGCTCCTCTGTCTCGTTCGTCCGCCTTGCACGCTTAGCAGCGCCATACACTGCCTGACGCTGCTTTCGCTGCTCACCGGTTTCCCGCGCGCGCCTTGGCTTCCGCCCCGGGATGTAGCCTCCCTCTCGCCTTTGACTTTCACTGCTCTCCTCCTTTGTACGCGGAGCGTTTCCCTTTTCACTGTTTTTGTCCGTAGACGGACGCTATGAGCCTTTCCCTGTCATGTAGGCTTTAACGCTAACGCAATAATAAGATATAAATGATGCCATAGATAATCGAGCAGATTAGTCTGGGATCTAAAGCAAATATTGATCAACTCTGGTTGACATTTCAAGAAATAGTTACACGCTGCATTACTCAGTATGTCCCGGGAAAGGTGAGGAGAAACCACAGTAACAATCCGTAGATAAGCAGAGGAATAATTCATCAAGAACGAAAAGTTTCGCGCTGTATAAAACCATTGCGCCGTTCGCAGCTTACGCCAGTGCTTGTCAATTTAAGATGTTTCAGTGAAGATCTGAAAACAATGGTACAGAAGGACAAGCACCAGTTTTTTAAGGCAACCATAACAGGGTTTTTCAAGCGCTCTTCGAAAACGTTTTGGAAGCACCTTTCACCACGAAAATCTAGAGTGTTTAAACTTGTAGTAAATGACCAGGTTGCTTTAGAAAAGGTCGACATAGCAAACGCGTTTAATATCTTTTTTCAACAATATTTTCTTGCGATGATGGCGAGGTACCCGAATTCGATGAATTCACCACTATACAACCATTTGCTTATGTGAAGCTATGCAAGGAAGGAATTTTGTCATTGCTTCTTGATATCGATCCAACTAAGGCCGGAGGACCTGACCAAATGTCAAATTCGTTCTTGGAAAGGTATGCTGAATGGTCGTCGAAGTACCTATTTCTTGTTTTTAAGACATCGCTTGATAGCTCGTCAGTTCCAAGTGATTGGAGATGGGGTAAAGTTGTTTAAATATTTAAGGACGGAGACCCGTGCAGTGCATCAAAGTATCGACAAATTTTCCGAACGTCAACCTGCTGTGAAATATTAGAGCACATCATCTCCAAGCATATTCATATATTTCTAGCTGATCACGGCTTACTTAATTGTGGCCAACACGGACTCCAAAAGGGGCTATCCACTGTTACGCAACTAACGTAAGTAGTACATTGATCCATACAAAATTAATATGCAAACTAAGACCTACGTTAAAGAATCAAACACTGCTAGGATGGATAGAGGCGCTTCTTTCCGATAGAAAGTAGTATGTAATTATTAAAGATCGCTATTCGGACCTTCCTGCCGCTCATTTTGGAGTACCAGATGCCTCGGTTCTCGGGCCCCTAAAATTTCTGATTTTTATAAATTATTTGATAAAGGACATATTTGTACAAGCTAGGCTTTTTGCAGATGATTGTATTTTGTACACCAATATCATAAGTGAGTCTCACCAAGTAAATCTAAGCGCGTCTCTACATAACATTTAGGAATGGTGCAGAAAATGCCAAATCTGTCTTAAAATACGAACAACGGTCTGTATGTCCATCACACACAAGGTGAAACCACTAATATGCCCTTACTATCTTTATGGTGTTGTTTTACAAAGAGTTGATAGCTACAAATACCTTATATAGATTACTGTTACCAGTGATCTTTGATGGAACGTGCATGTAACCAATATCGTTAAGAAGGCTAAGACAAGACTGCCCTTCTTTCGCCGGTCTTTAACACTGGCCACCACTGAACCAAAACTGCTCGCTTATAAAATGCTGTGTACCCTTCGTTATTGTATACGTCGGAAGCATGGGACCCCTACATGAAAAACCTTATCCTTGATCCCGAACACGTGCAACAATTAGCCTTACTTTTTTTTTTGAAGTCATATTGATTAGGTTTATTAACAGAGCTTTACGCTCTATCTAATCTTCCCTCCCTGGAGTCTAGACAAAAAAACAAGCGCTTGAAGTATATCTTTTTATTCTTTCTGAGTCACTGCTCATAGACCCACCAACTTAAGTGACATTTCATAGGTCGCGTATAACTCGGAAGAATCGCTCGCGTTACTTGCATAAATTCTCGTTTAACAAAGGTTGTTTCAAATTTCGTTGTTTCCCACGCACTGTGAGAGAATGGACTGCACTACCGGATCGTGTTGTTTCACTCCCCGACATAACTGCTGCATATGCCAATATATATACTCGTTTGTTCATTGGATGCATCTTATTGTTTTTATTGTTTGTATTTTGTGTACTGGCGTTTCTGCGTGTGCTTCGCTACCACTCCCATTGAAGTCCCTTAACTTAGACTAATAGTATGTCAAACAAATAAAAAAATTAATCTGCACAAATGCGATTTATTTTTCAAGCGAGCAAAAATAGTCATGGCTGGTTAGGTTCTTCAGGTTTTTGTATAGCAGTTTAAAAGTAGCGCAGACCAGCCTGTGAATAGGACATTACTTTCCCATGGGACTTCGGAACAAAAATCATATGCTAAAAAGCGTTCGGCTCCAAAAATATGAGTAGAATAGACATGTGGGCAAGTATACACTGGCAGCGCTTGTTTAGTGCATCTCTTCTTTGTCCTCGTCCCAGTCGCACTGTTTTTCATTATGCAATATGAGAAGAATGCAGTTGCAGGGCGTTAACGCGGGTTTCTGGTCTCGATTACTAATGATAAATAATCCTTGCGAATCTCCTGCGGTCAAGTGTCATCTAGCGAAGCTTTCCAAGGCTATAATTAGCCACGCCCCCCCCCCTCCTTTGCTATCCAGCTTTTAAAAGTTGGTATGTTATATTCGCTGAAAATTGGTGGCTTCATATATAAATACTTTTTGCCGTCTGAATCGATATTTGGTGTTCTTATTGGATGACAGCGCGATCGCGATGGCTTTGGAGCAACAATGATATTGTCACGGATGAAGGTGACGAAAGGATGAACAGTGAGCTGAAAATATAGGTTTAATCGGCGATCTTGTGCGAAACAAAATAAAAGCACGAGTGACGAGGCAGCAGAAAAGCGGGCGGCAATTTGGCGGCGTAACAGCAAGCGAGAGCGAGACTGACTTGACAAGGTCGCGGGCAGCCCCTTACCAAGTGCGCATCGGCATCGCTAAAATTCAGCCCAGTTGGTCCGAGCATCGAACAATCGGGGTGAGAATGATCAGGCACTTTCAAGAACAAGAGACAAGGGCGAAATGATAAAAACTGCGCCTCGAGTAAGAATCAATGCAAATCTTCTAGGATACCGTCACCGGGCGCTGCTTGCTCGGTCCTGCGCGCGGCGATATGCTCCGGGTTTAAGACACTCGCTGTTTCTTAAGCTGGCATGACTAGAGTAGCTTTTAAGCGGCCATAATAAAGAGCGCAGGAAGGGCGGCACTTTTCATCCCTCGTTCTTTGTTACTGCCAGTGAGATTCATGACAAATTACTCACACGCAGTGTTATCCAATTCCTAAATACATTGCATTTATAGGGCCAGCTCTTAGCAATGTCCTGTGACAGGTAGCGTCGATGGTGACGTGAGCTATTGGCGTCATGGTGTTTACGTGACGACACCGGTGTCCAAAAATGTTATACATTGACATCACTTTGATGAGCCCATATGGACACCATGACGTGTTCACGGTGTTAACGGAATGTCATCAACATGGCGGTCGTCACGCGACACCTTGACGTCACGTTACACAATGATATTATGAGACATTGTGACGTAGCGTTACCTGACGTCCGGTGGTCACGTGAACGAAGTGAAGGTGCCGTGACCAAGTATTTACGTGTCGTGACAGCGTTAAAACGCTTGGCGCCGTGACGTCATGTGATAAGAGACCGTCATGTGACACGAAAGAAAGTGACGTCAGTCGATACCATGACGTCACATTCAATTTGTAAATGCTATATATGTAGAGCGCTTTTAGGAAATAGCAGAGAGAAAGGCAGCCTGTTGTCTTCAAAACTTTAATCATAGTAGAAAAACGCCGAGACAAAGAGCTAAAAGGACAGAGCAACACCGACTCAGATTGTTCTGTCCTTTTAGCTCCTTGTCTCTGGGTTTTTCTACTATGATTCGTAACCAGCTAGCCTGTGTCTTTTTAATATAATTTGTTTTTTAAACTTTATTGCAGTTTTTACCAAAACTTCAGAAGCCTTGTTATTTCTTAAGCTTTGGCGAATCACTTGTTACTTTTATCTTTGTTTTGCCAGAAGATAGGCTGCTGCCTTTTTTTACGGGTGGTATAAATAACAAGTGTTCCCCAGAACCAAAAAAAAAGCCTCGAAAGAAAAAAATAACAAACGATAAACTTTGTTTAAATTGTTTGTTTCTCGGGCTTGCTAAATGGAGCAGCAGTTTACGACGGCAAGTCGTCCGCCCGCGTAGAGTCAAGAGGGAACGGACGCCCAAGCAGATCTTGGCCGGAACGAAAGCGCAGAACGGGAAGGGCACAAAAGCGAGAAACAATGGAGAAGGCGGAGAAGATGCGGAGCAAATGGAAACGACCCGAGGACTCCCTTTTCGTGCTCCTTTACCGTGAGATCTATCAGCGGTGTCGGCCGGGGGTGGGTTATCTGAGGTCGGCTTCAACAAGGCAGGAAACTACTTTCAGAATCCCATCAATCTTGAGGGAACGGAACAGAGACGCTTTGAGCCTCCCCTCATTCGTCCTCTTATCCATCTCCCGTCCCTCTTTTTTTTAACTTCTTTTGTAAAAAAACGTTAAAAAAGGAAGGGAAGAGACTGCGTTTTGTTAGGTTCATTTTCTTCCCCATTCCCGTCTCAGGTCCCGTTTTCTAATCCCTACCTTTGCGACGCGGTCATCGGCTCGCAGCCCTGCGTCGCCACCCACGCGTGTCTTCGAACCCGTGTTCCAATCTCTCCGATATTTGTGTGCATGCTTGTGTCCCGTTTCCCCAGACTCCCTTTTCCTCGATGTTTTCCCACATTCCGCCTATCTCCCGATAACTCATCTTGTTTCCGCTTGGCGTTGCCCAGCCAATCTCGGCGCGGGTAATTCTTCCGACCTCAACCCCTTTTTGCTTCCACTTTCACGACCCACCGAGCCTTTTCCCCATACTCCCGCTCCATGCGCTTCTCCGTACAAACGGCTCTTAGCAAGCAGTTTGGGAAGAACGGGAAAAAATTGGGAATGGAAGTGCACGTCAAGGCCGACATGTGCCGAACCGTCCTTGAAGATGATGGAGCGAGCGACACCTTGCGTTCTTTACGCGTTCTATCGATGGCGGCAGGATTCGTTATCTTGTGCTCTGTGACACGAAGAATGACGAATTAGGTTTGGCGGGGTTCGCTTCCTTCTCCCATCCTTCCTCGTGCATGAGGGAAACGTCCGCAATGGCGTCGTGATCGCGCGATGCACGATCACGATGTTTCCCTCCGGCGGCCAAATAGCGCACCCCCCCCCCCTCCCCTCCCCACCACAGGTCGTTCGATTTTCCCGCTGCCGTGGCTGCGTTTCTGCGTGACATGTGCTCTGGCAGAACCGTTTTGGGGCGACTCGGAGAGGTTATTCAACGGGGAGGCCGGAATCTGAATAACAATGTTTTATGCCGCACAGTGTCTATTGTATCGCCTCTGGCTGTAAGGGAAGGAGAGGAAATAAGTACAAAAGAAAGTGAAACTTGAAATAAACTCCTCACTCTCCTCTCTATCTCTTATCTCTTTATTTTTTGTTGTTTTTTTCATTTAAGAGGAGAGTTTTCTTTTTTTAATTTACGATTTCGAGAGTGGAAGAAAATGGAATAATCGTCTTTATGAGATCAAAACATTCATTTTATTTACTTAGGTACTACCCGCTTTTTCCTTCAGTCGCTTTAGCAATATTCTTAAGAGAATAACTTTGATATGAGAAGGGCACAACTTGTCCATAAGATCTCCGTGAAAACAAATAGAAGCTTACCAATTAATATTTTATGACTCCCACAATATCAACCTCTGTGAGTTTGGTTTCCCGCAGAACACCGGAGGCAGCTGGTCACCGTGAACTATCGAAGAATCTCAGCAAATGCCGGAACTCAGAATGCAATATGCGTGGGGACAGTGAGCAAGTGAAACGCCATGCGCATTATCGCTGCGCACAACGCGTTTTCTTTTAGGGGCGAAGATCCTTAGAGTCTAGCCTCGTCCGTCCTCGTCCGTGCTCGCATCGATTGCCATCCAATCTGTCTTCTTAAAAAGAGAAACATGTTTGCGCAGTCGACAGGATTCAAACCTCTGCGGGGAGACCCCAATGCATTTCTAGCCCATCGCCCTTAACCACTCGGCAACGACTGCGGGATGAGTAGGGGCCCTGAGGATATGGTAGTAACTCAAGAGAGGGGATGTCATGGATGAAACGATGCATGTAGCCACGCAACGCTCATACAGGAGAGAGACGCTGCGGTCAAATGCGTATATAATCGCGTTAAACTTTGCATGCATTGGCTCAACGTTTATAGACGAGAGGGCGCTGCGGTCAAATGCTCAAATGCGTATATAACCACGTTCCATACCCCGCATTTTCTTTCTGACATGAACGGTTGACTTAAGCGGTGGAGATGCGTTCACGGCTTCTAGCGGATCCAAGCTGATCCGCTAGAAGAACCACTGGCTCTGCATTTCACCGACCATAAAGCAGCAATAATGAAGTCGAAACGCAACCCGGAACTCAGCAGTACTCTATGAGCAATAAACAAATCAGCACCTTCAGCACTACCTATGAACAATAAGATCAGTATCATCAGCACCACCAGAGCTTCGCCTCAATCAACATCATTCACCATGTGGAGATGCGGTCATTTTTTTATTTATTTATTCAGGTTGTATTTTGAGATTTATCATTCTCTGGAATCCTACTTTATCGCACCGTGATTGGGCATCTTCGCGTTCTGCGGAAAACTGAGACTCACGGGCGTTTTTAGGCACGCGTAGTGAGTACCGCAATGTCGCATTGGTCTTCAGCGATTTTTTAAAGTAAAAAGTCGTTGCATGGGCATCAGAGAGCCCAATCACCTTGGTGGAACTCAAATGAAATTTCAGGCTACGGATTTCGCAGTCATCAATTTCAAAATGCAGTAGAAGCGGTTGCTCCGCACTGACGAGGCTTAGTGATGATAAGCGTCCTGTGTTTGTTGCGCACTAAATATTTTCATGTGATACAAAGATAAAATTGGATTTCCCATTCGTGGGCCATGGTGGTGACTTTAGAATCTTTGTTATGAATAGAATATAACGTTCAACTACTTTAAGAATCCACAGTTGTTAAAAAGTCACACCAGCTATTGTATTTGTTTTCCACCGTGTTTTTTTTTAATTTATTCGCACGTGCATTTATAAGGGTTTTGATTCATGACAATGCTAGGATACGTTCAGGCTAAAAGAGCTACTTGCGTGTATTTCTGAATGTGAGCTGTTCTCAGATAGAAAACTAAATAAAAATGCGCTTTCTTGTTTTTAGTAATTACAGGGCAAGTCAAATCATCAAGTTTTTAACTGCTATTACGCAGGTGATCGCATAAAATGGCAAAAGAAAACATCTTTTATTGAAAAATCGTACACTCATAATAATGTATAAACAATCAAATGAGAAAAATATGTTATAACCAAAACTACGTAGGAAACAATTCACCTACCCTTCCGAAGGTAACGCCGAAGACTGGTTCATAACAAAGTCCATTATAAACGCGTAATATTCAAGTTCATGGTGGAGTCTTCGATTTAAAGCTTCCTTCTGTTTGTATAAAATGAGAGTCATGTTGCCTTCATGTCGCACCCGCAACACTCATAAGCTAACATAAGGGTGAGTCGATATCTTTAATTAGCATATTTTTAACTGCTCTGAACACAGGAAAAGGGAGCTTGAAAGCTCGGGCTGCAGTAAAAGTTAAAAATGGCATCATTATAGTATTTAGACATGCAGTTGAGCTATTTCGCTGAAATAATTTGTTACAAACTTTCCTGATTATTTTATACAATTATCAATGCATTGTGAGCTTTTTTCTTGTAATTTCAGTAACGTATTTGTGGTGTCCACTATCTCCAAGACGACAATGCACAATAAACAACTACGTCAATAAGATGTGCATAAATGTTTATGATGGAAACAGTGTACATCTCTTGCATACATTAGAGCGCGTACGCCGGCATAGTTCTCTCCCGTAACAGCGACGCACTTGAGCCTGTAATCCTATTTGGAAGTTTTTGATATACCCTCACTAAACAGCGACCTTAGAACAAGCAAACTATGTAAAAAATGTAAATATAGTGCTTTGTTGTTGGTTTTCTAGGTAAACGCCGGCGCTTTTATGAAGTTAGCACAGACTAGATTCTTATGTGGGATGTCCGTTTCGAAAGGACCAGAGCTGAAAAGCTTACTTTATCCTAGCAGTCAAATGAATAAAAAAAAAAAAAACTCACGAATCAGGGCGAGGTGTATAATTCCATCGGCTCTTTTTGGGCCTCTCTGTGTTGTGCTATTATAGATTTATTTCTCTTCCGGAAGTCGGAGCGCCGTCTCATACCGGAAATGGCACGCATGCCGCGGGTCTTTCGTAAGCCCGTAAATCCGCATCAGTATTTTTCGCAACGCAGAAGGATTCATTCACCGAAGCCATTGGCCATTTAAGAGCGCTAAAAATATGCGCAGGACTGTATTTTGAAGCAAAAAATACAAAAAAAGAGACCTATGTAAAGCTTGAGCCAATAGAAAGAGAGAGCGATATTGAAAACTGTGTGTGAGAGCGAGGAACTAACGTCTGAAGTATGCGTTTGTGAATGCAGCACGGGTCCGGCTTTCTCCTCCGCCAATTTTTGAACCTGCGGTGGTTTGAATAGAGAGGCTTACGTCTCGTTTGGGGCATTCGATCCAGAATCCTGTAATGCTTCCGGGGCATTTATAGTTCTTTGCAAAATACCACGTTGCTGCACGTGGGGTCTTCCATTTGGCTTCGCGGGCTTGATATAGCGGCTTGTTTTCCAGTTTATACAAGAGAATCATTCAGCCAGTTTATTTGACGGCCACGGTTTGGGCTCAACTGAGCTTTTGAGATGAACTAAATACCTCATAAAAATCTGTTTTCATTAGTGCTCGTCGAAATACTGCTTATGTTATGTGTGTGCTGCGTTTAAATTACTTAAAGCTGCAAATCGTTATCGGCGGCGGTCATTTTTGTTCCTCTTGTTTTGAGTGCAGTTGACAAAAGGCCGGCGATAATTTAAAAATGTGGACGCTTTGCGGGTTTATATTTTGTGTCTAGTTTAACTTTTATGAGATACACCTAATGTACTTCGCAACTTAAGAACTTAATCAACATTTCCAGATCCAAGCAATCTCGTCTAGTACCAGTAGTACCTGAAGACATAATTTAGAAGCTCATTTGTGGTTTTGAAATACAAACAATTGCTAACTAATTGCATCGACGTCTCTGCCAGAGGCGTTTGCAGCATGTAGCTCAATTTTAAGTCAATAATGTTTCTGTTGTTTTTTTCTTTTCCCGCGCTTTCATTGCTAGTCATAAGTGTGAAGGCGCGTGGTGCTTTGCGACTCGTCGTTTTGACTGAATGTCTTTTTTTGTGTTAAACTAGCAGATTTTCAATCTCAGGAGCAGGTATGTATGCATTTGCACCTGTATTGCCGCAAATGAACGTCGCATGACGAGCGCCCGACATAGATTATATGCATATGTAACCGAAAAGCACTTGATATTGTGCAGGTTTCGCAAAAAGCAGCAACAAAGTACCGTTTCTCGATTACTTTTCCTTTCAGGAGAAGCTATCGTGATGAATTTCAATATTATTTTTAATACCTTATCACCATAGTTTTGACAGCGTAATGTTTCATTACGTTTCGATAGATGACCGGATTTTGGAGTAAACAGCTCTAAAAAATTCATCCTTTACAAAAGTTTGCACGAAAAGCAGCAAACTAATCTTGGAATATTGAGGAAATTATCCCCAAAGATTGTAACCGTCTCAAAAAAAGTTAAAAATAAAACTGGGTTGCTTTTTAAGATAGGTTTCTTCCCTCATGCTTGTAGATGGAATACGTTACCTCAAGTTTAGCTATCATATTAATATATGAAGACAATTTTATTTAAGAATATCGACACTCGATCATTGGTGATGACGCCATTACATGAATTGAAACATATTTGTATTATTTCGCCGCCAATTCAAGAAAGATAGCGCACTATTTTTAATCGATACAAATTTGTTTAAAATGAATGTTCCCGGGACACAACTTCTGTCTCCGATGGGCATTTCTGGTTGCAGTGGAAATTGTACAGAGAGATAAGAGTCCTAATCAGTCTGCTAATCATCAAACGAAATGGTGTTTTTTACATTTAAATTAAACGACAATTAATGTTTTGTTTTACTACGCTGATATTTTAATTTTGAAGGTATTTTAAAATAAGCCAGTTTATAGCAACTGCAAAACAACAGCACGCGTCGAAATGTTGACCTGTAATTGTTTTCTTCTGCTGTCACCTAGTACCGACAGTAAAAGTAAAAAGTTAGCCTCCAGACGTGTCCTCGGTGATAGGAGGCGAGTGACCTAATCGTTACTGGCACCGCGCGCTTATCTAGATAGCGTACGATTTGGTAGGAGCGCAAACGGCGTGCTGTTGAGATAACTGCCACAACAACGTCACCTTTAACGTATGATTTGGGCAATATTAGTGGGCTGCTTTACAACTCAGATATATTCCGGGAGACAAATACGTGATCAGTGAGCGATTTATTTGGTTTTAGATAGCGTACGATTTGGTAGGAGCGCAAACGGCGTGCTGTTGAGATAACTGCCACAACAACGTCACTCTTTAACGTATGATTTTGGGTAATAATAAGTGGGCTGCTTTACAACTCAGATATATTCCGGGAGACAAATACGTGATAAGTGAGCGATTTATTTGGTTTTAGATAGCGTACGATTTGGTAGGAGCGCAAACGGCGTGCTGTTGAGATAACTGCCACAACAACGTCACCCTTAACGTATGATTTTGGGTAATAATAAGTGGGCTGCTTTACAACTCAGATATATTCCGGGAGACAAATACGTGATCAGTGAGCGATTTATTTGGTTTTAGATAGCGTACGATTTGGTAGGAGCGCAAACGGCGTGCTGTTGAGATAACTGCCACAACAACGTCACTCTTTAACGTATGATTTTGGGTAATAATAAGTGGGCTGCTTTACAACTCAGATATATTCCGGGAGACAAATACGTGATAAGTGAGCGATTTATTTGGTTTTAGATAGCGTACGATTTGGTAGGAGCGCAAACGGCGTGCTGTTGAGATAACTGCCACAACAACGTCACTCTTTAACGTATGATTTTGGGTAATAATAAGTGGGCTGCTTTACAACTCAGATATATTCCGGGAGACAAATACGTGATAAGTGAGCGATTTATTTGGTTTTAGATAGCGTACGATTTGGTAGGAGCGCAAACGGCGTGCTGTTGAGATAACTGCCACAACAACGTCACCCTTTAACGTATGATTTTGGGTAATAATAAGTGGGCTGCTTTACAACTCAGATATATTCCGGGAGACAAATACGTGATAAGTGAGCGATTTATTTGGTTTTAGATAGCGTACGATTTGGTAGGAGCGCAAACGGCGTGCTGTTGAGATAACTGCCACGACAACGTCACTCTTTAACGTATGATTTTGGGTAATAATAAGTGGGCTGCTTTACAACTCAGATATATTCCGGGAGACAAATACGTGATAAGTGAGCGATTTATTTGGTTTTAGATAGCGTACGATTTGGTAGGAGCGCAAACGGCGTGCTGTTGAGATAACTGCCACAACAACGTCACTCTTTAACGTATGATTTTGGGTAATAATAAGTGGGCTGCTTTACAACTCAGATATATTCCGGGAGACAAATACGTGATAAGTGAGCGATTTATTTGGTTTTAGATAGCGTACGATTTGGTAGGAGCGCAAACGGCGTGCTGTTGAGATAACTGCCACAACAACGTCACTCTTTAACGTATGATTTTGGGTAATAATAAGTGGGCTGCTTTACAACTCAGATATATTCCGGGAGACAAATACGTGATCAGTGAGCGATTTATTTGGTTTTAGATAGCGTACGATTTGGTAGGAGCGCAAACGGCGTGCTGTTGAGATAACTGCCACAACAACGTCACTCTTTAACGTATGATTTTGGGTAATAATAAGTGGGCTGCTTTACAACTCAGATATATTCCGGGAGACAAATACGTGATAAGTGAGCGATTTATTTGGTTTTAGATAGCGTACGATTTGGTAGGAGCGCAAACGGCGTGCTGTTGAGATAACTGCCACAACAACGTCACTCTTTAACGTATGATTTTGGGTAATAATAAGTGGGCTGCTTTACAACTCAGATATATTCCGGGAGACAAATACGTGATCAGTGAGCGATTTATTTGGTTTTAGATAGCGTACGATTTGGTAGGAGCGCAAACGGCGTGCTGTTGAGATAATCTGCCACAACAACGTCACTCTTTAACGTATGATTTTGGGTAATAATAAGTGGGCTGCTTTACAACTCAGATATATTCCGGGAGACAAATACGTGATCAGTGAGCGATTTATTTGGTTTTAGATAGCGTACGATTTGGTAGGAGCGCAAACGGCGTGCTGTTGAGATAACTGCCACAACAACGTCACTCTTTAACGTATGATTTTGGGTAATAATAAGTGGGCTGCTTTACAACTCAGATATATTCCGGGAGACAAATACGTGATCAGTGAGCGATTTATTTGGTTTTAGATAGCGTACGATTTGGTAGGAGCGCAAACGGCGTGCTGTTGAGATAACTGCCACAACAACGTCACCCTTTAACGTATGATTTTGGGTAATAATAAGTGGGCTGCTTTACAACTCAGATATATTCCGGGAGACAAATACGTGATCAGTGAGCGATTTATTTGGTTTTAGATAGCGTACGATTTGGTAGGAGCGCAAACGGCGTGCTGTTGAGATAACTGCCACAACAACGTCACTCTTTAACGTATGATTTTGGGTAATAATAAGTGGGCTGCTTTACAACTCAGATATATTCCGGGAGACAAATACGTGATCAGTGAGCGATTTATTTGGTTTTAGATAGCGTACGATTTGGTAGGAGCGCAAACGGCGTGCTGTTGAGATAACTGCCACAACAACGTCACCCTTTAACGTATGATTTTGGGTAATAATAAGTGGGCTGCTTTACAACTCAGATATATTCCGGGAGACAAATACGTGATCAGTGAGCGATTTATTTGGTTTTAGATAGCGTACGATTTGGTAGGAGCGCAAACGGCGTGCTGTTGAGATAACTGCCACAACAACGTCACTCTTTAACGTATGATTTTGGGTAATAATAAGTGGGCTGCTTTACAACTCAGATATATTCCGGGAGACAAATACGTGATAAGTGAGCGATTTATTTGGTTTTAGATAGCGTACGATTTGGTAGGAGCGCAAACGGCGTGCTGTTGAGATAACTGCCACAACAACGTCACTCTTTAACGTATGATTTTGGGTAATAATAAGTGGGCTGCTTTACAACTCAGATATATTCCGGGAGACAAATACGTGATCAGTGAGCGATTTATTTGGTTTTAGATAGCGTACGATTTGGTAGGAGCGCAAACGGCGTGCTGTTGAGATAACTGCCACAACAACGTCACTCTTTAACGTATGATTTTGGGTAATAATAAGTGGGCTGCTTTACAACTCAGATATATTCCGGGAGACAAATACGTGATAAGTGAGCGATTTATTTGGTTTTAGATAGCGTACGATTTGGTAGGAGCGCAAACGGCGTGCTGTTGAGATAACTGCCACAACAACGTCACCCTTTAACGTATGATTTTGGGTAATATTAAGTGGGCTGCTTTACAACTCAGATATATTCCGGGAGACAAATACGTGATAAGTGAGCGATTTATTTGGTTTTAGATAGCGTACGATTTGGTAGGAGCGCAAACGGCGTGCTGTTGAGATAACTGCCACAACAACGTCACCCTTTAACGTATGATTTTGGGTAATAATAAGTGGGCTGCTTTACAACTCAGATATATTCCGGGAGACAAATACGTGATAAGTGAGCGATTTATTTGGTTTTAGATAGCGTACGATTTGGTAGGAGCGCAAACGGCGTGCTGTTGAGATAACTGCCACAACAACGTCACCCTTTAACGTATGATTTTGGGTAATAATAAGTGGGCTGCTTTACAACTCAGATATATTCCGGGAGACAAATACGTGATAAGTGAGCGATTTATTTGGTTTTAGATAGCGTACGATTTGGTAGGAGCGCAAACGGCGTGCTGTTGAGATAACTGCCACAACAACGTCACTCTTTAACGTATGATTTTGGGTAATAATAAGTGGGCTGCTTTACAACTCAGATATATTCCGGGAGACAAATACGTGATAAGTGAGCGATTTATTTGGTTTTAGATAGCGTACGATTTGGTAGGAGCGCAAACGGCGTGCTGTTGAGATAACTGCCACAACAACGTCACTCTTTAACGTATGATTTTGGGTAATAATAAGTGGGCTGCTTTACAACTCAGATATATTCCGGGAGACAAATACGTGATAAGTGAGCGATTTATTTGGTTTTAGATAGCGTACGATTTGGTAGGAGCGCAAACGGCGTGCTGTTGAGATAACTGCCACAACAACGTCACCCTTTAACGTATGATTTTGGGTAATAATAAGTGGGCTGCTTTACAACTCAGATATATTCCGGGAGACAAATACGTGATAAGTGAGCGATTTATTTGGTTTTAGATAGCGTACGATTTGGTAGGAGCGCAAACGGCGTGCTGTTGAGATAACTGCCACAACAACGTCACCCTTTAACGTATGATTTTGGGTAATAATAAGTGGGCTGCTTTACAACTCAGATATATTCCGGGAGACAAATACGTGATAAGTGAGCGATTTATTTGGTTTTAGATAGCGTACGATTTGGTAGGAGCGCAAACGGCGTGCTGTTGAGATAACTGCCACAACAACGTCACCCTTTAACGTATGATTTTGGGTAATAATAAGTGGGCTGCTTTACAACTCAGATATATTCCGGGAGACAAATACGTGATAAGTGAGCGATTTATTTGGTTTTAGATAGCGTACGATTTGGTAGGAGCGCAAACGGCGTGCTGTTGAGATAACTGCCACAACAACGTCACCCTTTAACGTATGATTTTGGGTAATAATAAGTGGGCTGCTTTACAACTCAGATATATTCCGGGAGACAAATACGTGATAAGTGAGCGATTTATTTGGTTTTAGATAGCGTACGATTTGGTAGGAGCGCAAACGGCGTGCTGTTGAGATAACTGCCACAACAACGTCACCCTTTAACGTATGATTTTGGGTAATAATAAGTGGGCTGCTTTACAACTCAGATATATTCCGGGAGACAAATACGTGATAAGTGAGCGATTTATTTGGTTTTAGATAGCGTACGATTTGGCAGGAGCGCAAACGGCGTGCTGTTGAGATAACTGCCACAACAACGTCACCCTTTAACGTATGATTTTGGGTAATAATAAGTGGGCTGCTTTACAACTCAGATATATTCCGGGAGACAAATACGTGATAAGTGAGCGATTTATTTGGTTTTAGATAGCGTACGATTTGGTAGGAGCGCAAACGGCGTGCTGTTGAGATAACTGCCACAACAACGTCACCCTTTAACGTATGATTTTGGGTAATAATAAGTGGGCTGCTTTACAACTCAGATATATTCCGGGAGACAAATACGTGATAAGTGAGCGATTTATTTGGTTTTAGATAGCGTACGATTTGGTAGGAGCGCAAACGGCGTGCTGTTGAGATAACTGCCACAACAACGTCACCCTTTAACGTATGATTTTGGGTAATAATAAGTGGGCTGCTTTACAACTCAGATATATTCCGGGAGACAAATACGTGATAAGTGAGCGATTTATTTGGTTTTAGATAGCGTACGATTTGGTAGGAGCGCAAACGGCGTGCTGTTGAGATAACTGCCACAACAACGTCACCCTTTAACGTATGATTTTGGGTAATAATAAGTGGGCTGCTTTACAACTCAGATATATTCCGGGAGACAAATACGTGATAAGTGAGCGATTTATTTGGTTTTAGATAGCGTACGATTTGGTAGGAGCGCAAACGGCGTGCTGTTGAGATAACTGCCACAACAACGTCACCCTTTAACGTATGATTTTGGGTAATAATAAGTGGGCTGCTTTACAACTCAGATATATTCCGGGAGACAAATACGTGATAAGTGAGCGATTTATTTGGTTTTAGATAGCGTACGATTTGGTAGGAGCGCAAACGGCGTGCTGTTGAGATAACTGCCACAACAACGTCACCCTTTAACGTATGATTTTGGGTAATATTAAGTGGGCTGCTTTACAACTCAGATATATTCCGGGAGACAAATACGTGATAAGTGAGCGATTTATTTGGTTTTAGATAGCGTACGATTTGGTAGGAGCGCAAACGGCGTGCTGTTGAGATAACTGCCACAACAACGTCACCCTTTAACGTATGATTTTGGGTAATAATAAGTGGGCTGCTTTACAACTCAGATATATTCCGGGAGACAAATACGTGATAAGTGAGCGATTTATTTGGTTTTAGATAGCGTACGATTTGGTAGGAGCGCAAACGGCGTGCTGTTGAGATAACTGCCACAACAACGTCACCCTTTAACGTATGATTTTGGGTAATAATAAGTGGGCTGCTTTACAACTCAGATATATTCCGGGAGACAAATACGTGATAAGTGAGCGATTTATTTGGTTTTAGATAGCGTACGATTTGGTAGGAGCGCAAACGGCGTGCTGTTGAGATAACTGCCACAACAACGTCACCCTTTAACGTATGATTTTGGGTAATAATAAGTGGGCTGCTTTACAACTCAGATATATTCCGGGAGACAAATACGTGATAAGTGAGCGATTTATTTGGTTTTAGATAGCGTACGATTTGGTAGGAGCGCAAACGGCGTGCTGTTGAGATAACTGCCACAACAACGTCACCCTTTAACGTATGATTTTGGGTAATAATAAGTGGGCTGCTTTACAACTCAGATATATTCCAGGAGACAAATACGTGATAAGTGAGCGATTTATTTGGTTTTAGATAGCGTACGATTTGGTAGGAGCGCAAACGGCGTGCTGTTGAGATAACTGCCACAACAACGTCACCCTTTAACGTATGATTTTGGGTAATAATAAGTGGGCTGCTTTACAACTCAGATATATTCCGGGAGACAAATACGTGATAAGTGAGCGATTTATTTGGTTTTAGATAGCGTACGATTTGGTAGGAGCGCAAACGGCGTGCTGTTGAGATAACTGCCACAACAACGTCACCCTTTAACGTATGATTTTGGGTAATAATAAGTGGGCTGCTTTACAACTCAGATATATTCCGGGAGACAAATACGTGATAAGTGAGCGATTTATTTGGTTTTAGATAGCGTACGATTTGGTAGGAGCGCAAACGGCGTGCTGTTGAGATAACTGCCACAACAACGTCACTCTTTAACGTATGATTTTGGGTAATAATGAGTGGGCTGCTTTACAACTCAGATATATTCCGGGAGACAAATACGTGATAAGTGAGCGATTTATTTGGTTTTAGATGACGCGTGCGATTTGGTAGGAGCGCAAACGGCGTGCTGTTGAGATAACTGGCCACAACAACGTCACGCCCCAACGTATGATTTTGGGCAATAATAAATGGGCTGCTTTAGAACTTAGATATATTCCGGGCGACAAACACGCGATAACTAAGCGATTCATTTGCTTTTCTCTGCTTGTTTTTACCTTTGCTTTTCTGCAAAATGTTTTTACTTGTCTAACCTCTCAAAGTGACTGACTGCCTTGCGAAGTGTAATGTAATTTGAGAATAGAATTAAATGTAGAAAAAATTATAAAAAACACCAGTAAATATGTTTCTGAATTAATAACCAACTCCTTCACAGTATACCTCCATATATAATGTCCATATAGCCATATATGGGGGAGGGGATCTCAAAAGTTCTCCGCCTAACACAGAAGTGCGAGTACAGCCACAAAACTTTGTTTTAGCGGAAGGGCCATTTTAATATTCGCGCTCACCAAAAACGGCGCCTGCGCACCATACGGTTTTCCTGTTGCGGCTGCCGGCAGGTAGCAATGCTCGCCGTCGAGCTAAAATGAAGAAAGTGAAGACACGAGTGGTCATGGAATATTTGTCTCGGACGGGCCTAACTTCGGCAGGCGTCCACCAAGACATTATGGCGACGTTGGGACAGGATGCCCCGTCGTACAGCACAGTGAAGAATTGGGCCGCGCAATTCAAACAAGAGCGGAGGAGCCTCGAATCGATTACGACCCCCTCCTCGGGAGACCTGCGGAAGTTACCACGCAAGAGATCAGCGACCGTGTGCAGAATAAGGCAATCGTAGATCGCCCAGTAAAAATCCGGACCGTTGCACAGGTCAAGGGAATCTTTAAAACCACAGTTCGGCGCATCATGACCCAACATCTTGACACGGGCATGGATCTTCGTCAGATGCGTTCTAAGATTGTTCACATGTGACCAAAAACACACGCTCTACACCACACCCAGTGAAAATCTCGAGCTGCTCAGGTCAGACCGCTGTTGGCTTCCGTGCCAGATTTGCGACTGTGGATGAAACTTGGGTCTAACATTTTCAACCCGACAGCAAATCCCAGTCCAAACAGCCGAAACAACCCTCCTTCCCGCCGGCGAAGAAGGCTCGGTCTGTTCCATCATCAGCAAGCATGGCAGGTTCTCTAGGGTCAGAGTGCGTGCTGTTCATTGATTACCTTCAGAAAGGGCACATCACCGGGAACTTCTACGCAACACCGATTCATCGCTTGCTGGACGCCATCAAGGTCTAAGCGCCGCGGTATGTTCTAGAAGTGGGTCATGTACCATCAAGACAATGCGCCCACACACCGCGCTTCTGTGGCTATGGCTGCTCTCCACTCCTGCAGCTTTACGGTGGTCAACCGTCAACCATACTCGCCACATCTCGTTCCATCGGACTTCCATCCCTTCCTCCAGCTGAGAAAAAATTTTCTGGTGTCCGCTTTGTCAGCGACGATGACGGCATTAATGTTGTGACCCGCTTTTTGGTGTACCAAACGTAAGGTTCTTTTTTCCAAGTGGATCCAAGCACTACTGTGTGATGTTGTGTATCTGCGCAGCTGGCTTGTCAATCGATAGGTTTGTATTAAAACAATGATGTGACAATATCGAGGGCCAGACGACTGCATGTTCCATACTGCCTTCATAAGTTGGCACCTCCTAGCTGCAAGGCTTGCCTGACGCTAAAAGAATTTCAGTAGCATTTTTGGGACCACACTTTAGTCTGATACTGCTTTGTTTATATCATATTGTGATGTCTCTCAGTTCGGTTGGTGTAACCAGTTTACTACGTGGTAACATGCGTTTAACACGCGGTACATCACAATAATCCAGCCAGATCGCTAGTTCAAATCAGCGATTACTAATATATTGTAATCTTAATTTGTAATTTTCTTTGGTAGTTAAGTTTATATAATGTATTTTGTTTTAAGTCCCACTACCCTTTGTAACGGCGTTGGCCCTGGGGTTGTGAAATCAATGAATACATAAACACTAACTTAAAAAGCGTTGGACGCCGGTGCAGGAAACAACCGAAAATCGCACTTGAAAATGTAGTTCCCCTTCCTTTTAATTCGAGGTTACACGTGGGTATTTGACGTACGGTAATGCAAATCATCATCTCTAATAACATCGTATTTTACGTTTATGCGCAATAAATACGATCGTTTTCAGAAAATAGCGTAGCAAAACTTTCCGCGTGTTTTGATTTTTATTTCTTTTAATTTGCGGTAGGTTTTTTGCACAACCTTAATACAAAAAACTAACACACAAAAGTGTCGTTGCACAATCAGTGGTTTCTATCGTAGTGATCGTTAAGCGTGATCACTCCTTTACTCGCCGAGTTATTAGAAGCGAGCCGTTAACAAAGACCATTGCGCAAACCCGTTCTCAGACCAGTCAACCGTCCTTTGTAACCCCCGCAAGCGTTTTACGTTATAAAGAATAATAAATATCTTCGTCGAAGAAGACTGGCTTCGGACGTGACTGGAGGCAAAGTTCTTCTGGGTGTAACCGGGCCGTATTAAGGGAAAAAGAATAGCAAAACTTGCGACCAAGTGAAGTCTGACTATAGCGGTCTTCCCACTACAACCAACCTGACAAGTTCCTCGCGTCGTTTTTGCTTTCTGCCCTTTCTACAGGGGAGCAACTTGACAAGCAGTATTTAACTGGAGGCGTGTTCCTACTATTCGGTGTATCTCTTAAGTTTTTTTTAATTTGTTATTTTAATTGTTTTTCCTTCTTCAAGCACGGTAATATTAAAATCAAAACTCATAAGAGCTATCTAGAGCGTGCATCCAAGTGATTCGCTCTTATTGTATGCCCTTTACTACATGTTCTCTACAAAGTATCGACGAACGTTGCTTTGATTCTAGTAGTACAAAAATAATTATATCACGCCACGCACTCTAAACTCATGCCACTTGAAACTCTAGCCCGTAGCCTACAGTTGGTGTGAAAAATGCGCGCTGCGCTGTAAAGCGACCTTTTTATAGAAGTGTCATACGACATAGGGTATTAATATATTATCTACAGCGCGCAGAAAAATACTTTTCTTCAATAGTGGTCTCTGAAGATTCTTGCGTTTCTCGGTAGTTGTTCTGCTTTAAAATTGGCTAAACAGTGAGAACTAACTTGTAACGGACTGACTAGCTAAGATGACTAACTTGCAACGAAAATAAGTAGAAAACAAAAGATCCTCTCTTTTTGTTTAATACCATTTACCGTTTCAGCTTAAATATCTGCTGGCAACAATACAGAGTGACGTCACTGGCAGGCAGGTTCACTAGTTTTGCGGCAGAACTTGTTCCCAAGAAATTGCGAGGAGTTAATGGTGTGAAATTGTTACTGTGGAAGCTCACCTTGCTCTCGTTCGGTAGCAAGAAACAAATTCGCACCATACTTCGTTCTTCTAGACTTCCTGTTCGAGCTGCCAATCTGTCTGCTTGTGTCCTTACGACTCTATGAAAGCATGAGAAATATCTCAACGTTCATTTTGGCGCCGATTTCATTATGAGTTTTCTAAAAAACAACTTTTTCGATATACAAAAAGCCACGTAATGGTTTACCGTGAAGACTACGAAGCCCGGGTATTCACGAAATGTTGTCAGTTTGTCTAACCCAAGTGGCTTTTGAATGCTTCACTGAAGGGGGAGGTTAGGGCATGAAACTAATTGCCGCTTAGTACACGGTCACCAATACGCAAACCGAGAAATATTTACAGATCTTCTTTCCCTGTAAAGCAGGCGGTAACCAATCACCGCTCTTTACGTTCTGAAAAAAAAAAGTATGTCAGTTCATTACTTCGCAAAACACAAAGAAAGGCAATAACGACTAACAACGGAACACTCCCGGCGAATGATGATTATATCTGAAAAAGTATGTACCTAGGAACAATGAGCAAGTGAAACGTCATGAGCAGTAACTCCGCACAGATCGCACTTCAGGCCATACCACATTTTAGGGATAGTTATCAAAGTGACGCGCTCCGTAAGGACGCAGTGATCTACACCGCCTCATGGTGTGCAGGAAAATATACACGCTGATATTTTTCAACAGTATTTATTTCACGGGTTTGTAACGGTATGACCAGGGCGCCGTGTTTTGTGTTTTATTTTTACGACTTTTTCTTTTTTACGTCAGTGGTCTGTGTTGGGAAAAACAAAACAGGCACGGCGATCAGACAGCGCAGTGCGTCGTCAGCTTGCTGCGCCCATCGGAAGATGGCGCCTCATAGGTTCATCCATCGCTAACTGTTTCTTCTTCGAACACGCCGGCCGTTGACTTTAGTGAGTTTGTTAGTTTCAGTTCTTTTACAAGAAACCAACACATTGAAATTTCAAAAGGTGTAATGCACCACCTTCGGTGAAAGATGGTGTATGACACCTTTCATCGAATGTGCATTGCACCTTCAAAAAGTGCAATGCACCTTCGGTGAACGTTCGAGCTTTCTTTGCGCAGGCGCCGATTTTTCCGGCTTGTTTTGCAACCTCAAATTCACTGGGTGCACCCATATATATTTTATGAGCTTGTTCTTTTCGATTGTGCGGGACACGGGATTGACGGAGCTCTGTGGTGTTCCTTTCCGTTGCAGCTTCGATCCTGTACACGGCGGTGATTCGTGGCAAGGTGGCGCTGCCGTGCGACATCACGCCCCCATCAGCAGACGACGCCGTCGCGCTCGTGCTCTGGTACAAGGACGAAGGGCCGGCGCCCATCTACACGTTGGATGCCCGCCGGGGCCACGTGGACCAGGCTCGGCAGTCGGCCGTCAGCGAGCTGGGCGCCCGGGCCTACTTCAACATGATGAACCGGCCGGCGTTTCTGCAGCTGGACCCCGTCGAGGAAGAAGACGCCGGCGAGTACCGCTGCCGAGTGGACTTCCGCAAGGCGCGCTCCGTCAACACCGTCATCAACCTCAAAGTGATCGGTGAGTCTGTCGCTCTTCCTCGACGGGCTGGCGTTTTTAAAAGAAAGCTAAAGTCCTCGAATAAAAAGAAAATCAAAGTGTTAATGCAGGTGGTTTAAATATTGTGTCTTAAGTTTTCTTTCGATCTTAGTACGAGCGTCGTGATCCTTAATTAGGATTTCAACGTTGCTCCCTCGGTTGCGGCAAAATCGCTTCGTGTTTCTTTTTTTTTTTTTTCAGAATATTGCAGTTTACGGTTTACTTTCGCCCAAGTTAATGCGATAACCGATTTCATTGAACGAAAAGCTACAGAAGTCCGCTCCTAACTTATATTTCTTGAAAGGTGCTTCAGCTTCCCTTTAGCACGGAATGTGTTATATGACTGACACATAATCGTTTCCTGTTTCGCACTCCTAAAACGCAAAAAAAATGCGGGTGCCAGTCGGGCGTTGATTTACCGCTCCTCTCATCATTGATTGGATACGAGTGCCACTGAACGTCTTGCTCGAGTAGATACTTCCTGGGAATGCAGTGTGGGCCAGTATACCCATATCGTACTGGCAACACCTCTAACACACGCTACATGGGGGACTGTCTAAACGCTCAAACATCAGGCAGCTCCTTCTTTCACACCTCCCTCCCAACAACGCTTTCCGGGCTGGACAGAGTGGGCCACCACTCCCAGGGTGCTTGAGAAGAGAGGAAGGTGGGAAGGAGGGATCTGCCCCCTCCCTCCTTCCTTTTTCTTCTTGTCCGGCATGTTTAAAACCTGCATCGGCGAAGAGTGCTAGACCACCGAAACAGAGCTGCGGTCACGGGAGTAACAAATTCACGTTTTCTCTATCGCTATTCCTGGGATTACATCACGTGGCGAAACATAAAGCGACGCTCTACTTCAAGTACAGGCTAAAACAGTGAGCTCCGGGCTTTCCGAAAGAAAGAACAAACAAAAAGCTACGTTACCACGACAGGTTCAGGTAGTTTGAGAGCTTGCCAACTAAATTGTTTTATTATAACCAGCGACGCTGAAGATTTTGGACAAAAGACAGCTCGGAAACAACTAGGTAATGACCTTGCAAGTGACGCATTGCTTCCGCTTTGTGTATATTAAAGCGTCTAAGAATGTGATAGAGCACTGAGCATCTAGCTCGGGGTTGCGACACATTTTACATTAACCCTGCCTTTTCCACGATTGTTCGGGAAATAAGCGTTTTTTTTCTTTTTCTAACAGCTACCTTGAAATAAGTTTAATATACCACAAAAATCCATAAAAATGTACCTGAAAGTAAACAACGTTGTGCAATTAACCACAGACTAAATGCCCAAAGTTTTAATTTAAAAAGATGAAGAATTTTGTGAAGTTTAATATTAGACTAAACCCCTTATTTAAGGGCACTTGAACGTCAGTACGTTCTCATCTTCGGGGTTTACTACGGTTGATCGAACGCCATTTCATCGAAACACGTTTTAGAGAACGGGCACGTTTTATCGAAGCTCGCTTTAGAGAACGCGAACCCTCAGTTCAGAGACACACCGTTTATCGAAAAGAGGACGCTGTTTAAAAAGGCTTTCCTACTTCGCGCGTGTATCGCTGGGTCGCGTTTTAAAATTATTTTGCCTCTAACTGAATAACTGTGAAGCTGGTATACATAAAGTAACTGTAAAAACTCCATGACATGTTTTGAACGTGGAAAATTATTTTGAATAGCATGACGTCTTGTGGTGGCAAGAAATTGTTAGGTGTGCTTCGGCAGTGAAACTGAAATTTTCACCATGCATCGCGCAGTGTTCATTGCTTCGTGTTTTGAGAGAATGATATAGGTTATACAGTAACTTTCACAATAAGTTGTTCTGATAGATGTCTAACGCGCACTAGCAAGTGACATTCTAGAATACCTTTGCCCCATAAACCGCACCTTTTCCTAAAGAAAATATTTCGTATCGTGATTCGGCGTGTGCCACGTGGAAATATATGGAGCATAGTAAACCATAGGCGACTTCATTCTAATAAACTAAGGAAACGATAAATGATAATGTCCTAGAAAGCCAATATGACTGTCAGAGTCAGGCACGTGATGACGCGGCCTACTGCGTTCGAAAGTCACCGCGTTGTCACGTGTTTATCTCAGACGCTCTCATATACATACTGGGTCAGTAGCTTCAGCCCTTTGCCAAGTTATGTTGAAACGGAGGATCAGTTCCCGTAGCGGACATAGAATGTAATCACTCCCATACAAAGGAAAGAGCTCAGCGAACGATGCCTCGTTGATCAAGGTTGGATCTCCAATAGTTGTTTTGAGCTGGATCATCAAACACAACACCAATATTCCCAGTGTCATTGCATTTGAAAAACTATTGTAGGCCGCAGTTCATAATAGTACACTAAAATAATCTCCTGACTTTTTTCTATGGCTCTCTAGTTCGTGGCAATAAGAAAAATCAAAGAGCAGAGAAGAGAACTGCATATTCAACACTCCTTATTTGCACCAATGAGACGGTACGTACATGCACAACATTCGCGTTCATGCCATATTTGTTTGACTGGTATCCCCTATTTAGGTGTGTTCTGTCAGACAGGCAATTAAAGGGGGTATTGAAGATTTTATGGAATAATGTAATAAGCGTGCTTGGTACGGAGATTACCCCATTGAGGAACGTTATTGCACTGTGTTTTGGGTTAGATTAATGGTACAGTATTTGCTTTTCTATAACTAGATTTTTCTCTAAAGTGCGTAAGGGGTAGCGGAAAGAGTGCTAAAGCAACGCTTTTTTCAAAACGCAGCATATAAAACATAATTGAATTATAGAGGGGAAAAAAGACGGAATAGACTAACCACAATGTCGATCTCGTATTAAAAGACACGGTCGAGCAAGGAATAGATATGGATCCTCTCATTCCTCATTCTTCGTGAAGCAGCTTCATCGTTTGCTCATTCATCATCGTTTGGGGGTTGTCATTGAAGTTCAACGACGGTAATCGGAGACGCAGCCTGCCGAGCGGGCGAGAATATTCGGAAGGAAAGAAGTACCGAAGTCGTCCGCAACTCTTTATTCCTACTTCGTTTGGTTCATTGTTTAATGTATATAAATGATAGAATATTGCAATATGAAAGACAGAAAATATGCAATAAATCAAGTACGAATAACGTTCCACAAATAATCAGATATTTTTTTTCCGGAGCAGGAAATATCAGCATTATTGAGGTGCACTGAGTATCACACTGAGCAACATTCTTCGACCACCAAAGCACACGCTATGTGGTGTATTTTATTTATTTCGAAAATGAATATTAAGGAACGATAGAGTAGACGTTTCTGTCCTCAGCACGTGTTTCTGGAAGACGGAATAAAGCGGGTGGGCTTTTTGCTAAAAAAAGACTGTTCGTTTTTTAGGGTTCGGGGACCCTGCCAACAACATCGGGCATTGGTTTCACAGTAATACTCAATAGTTTGCTGTGTAGAATAAGCTAATTTGCATTGTAGAAAGTGTTGTTGGATTGGGTTTCGATATCGGATAAAATTATAATATTACGAAAGGAATCATATCAAACTTTATATAGCTTTGGGTGCATTTAAATCTAAAATAAAGTTTTATTTCTTAGTTTCATTCTGAAAATTGTAGATTTAACTTAAAAATCATGAGGACATGTACTTGCTAAGCTCTGAACTCAGTTTAACTTCGGTAACTAAACTCAATGACTTTCGATACACTAAGCGTAGTGAAAGGCAGCATCAGCAGTGTGTCGTTATTATGACTTGAGATAACACTTCAATCTAGAAAGCTCTAACCGTCGCACTAAACGTATAGCCACCGTAACATTTAGGTTTTTAAGTGGGTTACTTCCAGCGTGCTGCCCAACCTTTTGGCCAAATGTTCTAGCTTGAACACGAACTTTTGTATGTTTTTGTTCTCTGAAGCTCTTTTCATTGTGCTCATATATGGGGATAGTAGACCATGCAGTCACAGAAGAGATATATGATTGGGATTCGGTGTTTTCAGTTTGAACCTATAAAACTATATCAAAATTGTTTTTAAAGGTTAGTATTTACGGAAGCCCGGATTGGGGAGGGGAGGGAAGTTACCAATTAACAGCTATCTTTTATAGTTGCGGCATTGGGATTTGTGTGTGTGTGTGATATGCGATTTTTGTATTATTTTGTATAATGGGGGGATTGGTTTTGGCGCGTCAATTTTGCTGTCTTTAAACGCAGGGGTTTAGTAAAGTCGATAGTTGGGCCAGTTCGTTCATAGTTACGAAATGTAAAGTGCTGAAAAAAAGACAAGGACAGAGACGAAAGAATTTAGAACACGAGGAGTAATTCGGAGAGCACATGCCTAATATAGGCCTCCAACAACCTGTCAGTCATTAACCTGTCATTCATTAATCTTCAACCTTATCCTCCATTTTATAAGCGATGATGAACCGCCCTGCTTGTTCTATTTTGGTATCGAGCCAAAATCTTAATGTAATGCAACACAGGCGTGCACGCCATCTGCTACAATGGGTGGCGAGATGACCAGACAGGCTAGCTTGCGTAGCTTACGCATGCTCGCGGGCACGGTCATTAACGCATTTGCCAGTATGACGCAGCAAGAATAAAGTATTTTATTTAAAAAAAAACTCCCGAGGCACATTCAGCAAATTTTGCTTTGTGTTTGCTGCTGCAAGGATCAGACTAACGCCCGGGGTTGTTCATTTTATGGAAACGTCGGACCATCCGACAAGGGAGCTGAGAACACCACAGGAACGTTGAAACGGTGGGCCACTTTTTTAAATGATGTGAAACTAGGTGTAAGCAAGGAATAACCACCGGCCTCACATCGGGCGTCTCTTGAGAGGGTTTACCTGTTTCTCTGAGCCCTCTTAACAAGCTTTGGGTTATCTCGGTTAAACACCTTTGCGTGAAGCCGGCCTCTTGCAGTTTTGTGATCTGTCGCACAAAACTTTCCTGAACTGAATGGTCGGAAGATTTTCTGAGCAGCTTCTAAGCACCATTCAACTCGCTGTCCTGAAACACGTTGTGGCGATGCTCCTTTTGACTAACTTAGAGTCAACCGACACATGAGGCAGGATAGCCTTTTTGGATCTAGGCTAATCAGCCCTACTGATGTGGTCTTTAATGAAACTAAATTTAATGTCTCGAAATCGTCACTTTCCCTTAAAAGTAAAAGGAAGACTGTTCGCCCACGCACCGAACATAAGCAACATCTCAAGATATCACATCTTCCAGAGATACTTGCAGCTGCCTCACTAAAAATAAGAAAATCGTCTACATATAAAACGTTCCTGGTCTTGCCATCGTCTCCCAGCTTCCCTAAGATGACGTTGTCGCAGTCACTTAAAAAAATATCGCACAGAACTAGCGCCACGCAAGAACGACACAAACGCCCTTCTTCTGAACAAACAAGTACCCTTCAAAGGCAACATACGTGTGAGTAAGATAAAAAGAAGTTAAAAGTTCCAGAAAACTGCCGACACTCACGCGACAGGAGGACCGAAACGCAACATCTTTGTTTTTATCGATGCATTTCATAACCGCACAAAAAGTAGATGATGCGGTATAGAATGACAAAAAAATCTTCAGCATCTACCGAAGAAGCACTGTGAAATCCGAGCGCTCCTTCCTCCAGAAATTTTATGACACACTCCGTACTCCGAACCAAGAATAGATCATACAGCTTCAGTGTTGTAAAGTGCTTGCTGAAAAAGCTAGACACCTCTACCTAACAGGAGCCTCTCTGCGTTACTATCGCTCCAAAGGAATTCTAAATTTTTGGAGTTTTGTAGGAAAAGAAAATGTTCCGATATATAGTCCAATGGGAGATCGCACGCTTTTTTCTAACCCCGTCAAATTCAATTCACCGCACAACTCTGTTGCACGAGGCTTAACTTTAGACAAGGGTTTCGGGATTACTTTTTTAAGTTCTTGATGAGTGCTTGTTGTGACCTATCACCAAACATATACCACGTCATCACCACAAAGCCGCCTTGCTTTTCGGAAATGAGGAGCTTCAGATCGTTGTCCTTAAAGTAGTTGACGATGTGCGTGGTCTTCCATCCCTTCATAGATTGGCTCGGCAGGACGTCGACGATATCAGCCACACGCCTCACCTTGTCCACAGGAGATGCTTTTTTCAGCTATCCCTCTTAAGAAGGACAACTCAGCTAACGTACGCAATTTGGGTTCATGGCAGAACTTAGGTAACCGTTCCTAAGCTTTCTCTATGTTCCGCGGAAGGACGGCCCTCTCGAAAATTGACACCTGTTGTCATGTGGTGCCTTTTTTTTAGCTCTTAGAACCGTCGCCCTTGCTTGCTGCCGCAACACTTCAGTCTACTGTGCTGCAGTCCACAGGAGATACCTGTAGGCCCTCTCCACTGCTTGGGTCGCAGCGCCATCATGGTAGCAAAGCATCCTCAAGCAGTCGTAGTATCTCTTCGATTGCTTTCATGATTTAGATCGTAGAATTCTGCAAAATATTTTGGCGTGGCTGGTGGACGGTGGTATTCCACGGAATAGCGCAATAACGCCCTCTGGGCAGCATCCTCGTCCAATGGCATACGCATAGATCCTGGACCGGCAGCACGAAAGCAATAAGGTTGATTAAGGGGAGCAGCGACTGATAATTGCTGGGGTAACAAATAAAATAGCCTGTTGTAATATAAATGTACTGCAGCCAAGTGAATATCTAGGCCAGTTGGTTCATAGTTTTAAAATGTAAAAGCTCCGAAAACCGAAGGTCTTCGTCTAAGACCTTCTGTCTTTTAAAGCGCAGCTCTTAGGCGCCCATTTGCGGCTTGAGCAGTGTCGCCGTCGCCGTCGCTCAAGCCGCAAGCGGGCGCTAAGAGCACGACGACCTCAGGAGGTCACGTGACCCCCCTCCTCCCGAGGTCACGTGACCCCCATTGAGGTCACGTGACTCTCCCCTGAGGTCACGTGACCCCCTGAGGTCACGTGTCCTCAGGGGGTCACGTGACCTCAGAGGGGGTCACGCAGGATGACGAGGTGAGGAGGAGGCAGGAGGTGTATACCCTCCCTTCAGTACCCTTCCATCCTCCTCCTCAAGAGCTGCGCTCTACCGTATATACGCGTGCAATGGCCGCAGGTATTTTTTGATTATTTCGGGCGAGAACTAGGGGTGCGGCCATTACACGGAGAAAAATCAAAAAGTTTTTTGGAAATACTTTTTTTCGCCAAAAGTTTCACTACTTGCCTTCATTAAATGGAAGTACTCACACGTCTTGGTAGAACAAGAAAACCTTTATAAGTATTGCATAGAAAGGCGTGCAAAGTCCTTTTCACTCGTCCGTAGTAGAGCACTCATCTTCGGAAGTTGTCTCGGCGTCTCGGCGTCCAGCGTCTCGGCATCGTCGACACCGAACTTTCGCCCGACTGCTCTTTTGCTGTTGTCTTGAGCAAAGGCAATAACTTTGAGTTTAAAGCCGGCCGTGTAACTCGCATACTTCCCCATCCACAAGCCTGAAGTGGGTGACAGCGGGAAACCGGGGGATACTGGGTGGGGGCAAACACAAAGAGATGCGTCTGGCTCCAGATTGTTGGAGATAAAGCGAGAGGCGCAAACAGACAGGATAGAGAGCCTCAATGTTAATGGCTGTCGCAGCCGGGTTAGCGCCATCTGCCAACAGTACTTGAAAAAAAAAAAATGGCCGCAACTATGATTCTAAAATTGTAGCTGCGGCCTATACACGGGTAATTTTTAAATATAATTTTTTCAGCTTTCTTTGTCTAAAGTTAGGGGTGCGGCCATTACACGAGTGCGGCCATTACACGCGTATATACGGTAATTCGGCATTACATGGAGTTGTAAACGGCTTTCATTTTTTCCAGCGCTTTTAAATTTCAAAGGCTATGGCTAAGGTTGTTGACTTGTGCAAGAGTTTATCCTTCTGCATTCACCAGAATGTCTTTTAAATTATTATTTTTACATATTGAATGAAACATTTAATCATTTCACATAGCATTTTGTGTCATGAGGTGTCTACTGTTCCAAAACATGGTATTGATTTTCGTTGTTACTCGCATTTGGTTGAATGGCAAGATTGG
Organism: Ixodes ricinus; assembly: GCA_037355805.1. NCBI lineage: Eukaryota > Metazoa > Arthropoda > Arachnida > Ixodida > Ixodidae > Ixodes > Ixodes ricinus. The sequence goes on along the minus strand of JAZHYW010050808.1, from coordinate 190,079 downwards.
CTGCTCAAGTACTTCACCCGGTCAGCGTAAAGTGACACCAATGCCCGACTCCAATCTGCCACAGAAGTCGCTAGACAATGACAGAGACCAGGCCCACAAATTCAAATTCAACAGCGGTAAGGGGTGTCAGCTGGTCAGCAATTGAATTCAAATTGATGAGCCTGAATCCGTAGTTGCGTAAAGTAGCTCGTTTTATCCGCACTAATCAAGTGTCATGAGAAAGAAAAAAATTTCGCAGCAAAGAATATGTTACACCGGTGAACGTATCCCGATTGCCAGTCTGACATGGTTATTACGTACAACGCTTACTTGTTTTTAATAGTTCATCTAACTTATATGAATAATTCCGGACAAACGAGGGATGTTGATCGTCAAATATATGTATATTTTGTGTCTTCGAGTGATCGCTTGCACCTAAGATAAATTTACCACCCTTGAAGAACCAATATTTATTCGCAGCAATGAAAGACCGGCGAAAAGGGATCGCAAAAACGATGACGTGTGTTCGCCATAATTTTGTTGCCTGTAGAGAAGATATTCACTGAGCTTGAAGCGATGCATCACGGGAAGGGCAATCACCTTCCGGCCTCCATTGCCATGGTGAAAGCCGCGATTTGCGGCAGGTGGTGTATAGGGCTATAGCTGCGCTGTAGTGGGTTCAAAAATGAGCAGATAACAAGTGTTGCTTGCTAAATAAATATTTATTTCGTACCGAACGCCATACGTGGCCAGCAAAATAATAAAATGTTTTATATATTTGGCGATCATCGCGCTGATATATTGGTGAAGCCCCAGTCGACATTCATGATCGGGAAGCACGCGGTTAGGGTCGATGTTCCCAAGCGACTAGCTTCTGACATAGGGTCATGCAATTTTATTGTTGCTAGCTTTATACGTAAATAAGACGACGTCTGAAATTCGCGATAAGCATGCGTTAAAAATCGAGGAGTACTTTAAAAAACCCGGTCGTATCTTACCGGGGTATTTTTTTACTGTTTACGGGGACACGTTCCTGTGTAAGATATTCATGAACGGTTTAAAGAGTAAAATAAGTTGCACTGCCTACGCCGCGTGTATGTAAGTAACACTTAACGCACGTTTCTTTTTTATATTCAATTCGCAAACGGGAAGTGCTGTCGGTGCGAAGGGCTAGCAAATGACCACCCTTGCTTCATGCATGAGGTAATCGTTAATTTCAATTTACCCTACCTTTGAAACGTCATTGAGCTGCATGCTCAGTTTGTCGACACTCAGTGCCACCGGGTCCTCCCATTGCCACTTCAAAGGTTCTTGAGCGGCGCCTTCGGAGAGAAATTTTCGCGCACGCTCGATAAGTCGATTGAGCACATCGACCTTATGGTTAGAACACGCAAAGTGACAGTAACGTTATTGTTGGGGTGTGAAGAGAGGCCGGGTGTCAAACATTCTCTCACCGATTGTGGCTGGTGACTTCGATGGCAAGGCAGTGGCAACGACGACGACTAGGGGGAATAGTTTGTTTACATGATTTCAGAAACGCCTGTAGACAAACGGATATACATTCCTCCCGTACGGTGAGGCGGCGGTGCCACCCAGGCCTGAGTTCCACATCCTCACCAGTCACGAAACTGTTTTCCGCAGGCCGCTTCCAAGGAATAAAAGAACATTCAAAGAAAGCTAACAGAAGAAGCTGAACCGTGAGGACACTACACGACACACGCCAAGAAAGACAGCTAGAAATGGGCTTCGCACGATCGTGTACGCACGCCAAGCGCACTGAAGCTCAAAGCCAACGTTATCCACGACAATGGCGAATGGTAAACCCGTACTGCAGTGTCATTCCTTGCGAAAACTCCATTTTTGGTGTAAATATCGAACGAAGCTCGTTTTCCCCAGAGTTCCGCTTCAGTGATGACATTACCACGGTACAAGTTGGTGTACGAGCTGCGTCTGAATCCAAGAAACCCTGTTTTCTATGCTTTAATCAACCTTTTGCAAACGTAGGGCAATATGGTAACATTCTATTTTAAGGAGGAAGTTTGGCTTCGAGCAATCATCGTGTGAACCAATTATGTTGGCGCACGTTTCGAAAATATTAAGTTAGATCACGTTTAGGAGCATAGGCATATTGTTTTACAACGCAGTTTCGAGTCAAGTCGAAAATAAAATACGATAATTGTATGCTATGACAGCCTTCCCAATATTCACTATGGTTAAACATTGAGCTATTCAGACATCCGCAGTTGATGTCTCACCATCAACTACAGAATCCCTGTAGCATCGCTTACTAGACGAATTCTAATTTATTGGGACATAAATATTTTTTTATATATTTGCTTTAAACGACGATGACACTTTATGTACATTGAGCGAATAATGATATATAATGTGTGAGTAAAACAAGCTCTCGACGAGCGTCTATAAGCAACGCAAATCGGCAGCTTTGCGTATTTTCCGCGTTGTATGATGAAGGCGATTATGAAGTATACGCCATGTGCTCAAGTTAATTCGTGCGCGAAGCGTATAATACGCTTCGGAAAAAACAAGAGAAAAGAAGAAAAAAATAACATAAAATGAGCAGAGTGGTCGTATAGGCACGGCGGAAACAAAAATAAATATATAAAGTGGCTGCAAATGAAAGCGCGGCAGTGGCGGCGCACAATGTGCCTGTCACAACAAAATGCGCGTATACGTTAGGATGAAAAACCATCGCCGGTGTAATTGATGGTGACCGACGTCTCGGACTGGCAGCAGCGGAGCCCAGCGCCATAGAAGAGCGGAATGCTCACTTCTCCCTTCGCTTGACCCTCAGACGCTGCCGCTGACGCCGAACAACGCAGACACGAGAGAAAAAATAAAATAAAGCTGCCAGAGGGGAATCAGGATCATTAAGGTCGAGCGCTCCTTGCGCTTTTATAGCTCCCGCGGCGAAAGAAAGATACACAGGCAAGCGAGAGCGCGGGAACAGCGCGGAAGGCAGTTATTGCTCTCTTTCGCTATCTGGCTCTATGGGCGGGGGCTGGGGCCCTGCTCTAACGACCGACGCGATGATTCTGTTTCCCAAAACCTTCACTTCGAGGGGTAGAAATTTTCAAGGTTTCCGTCGGACAAAGGAACACGAAGGCGCTGTACATCCGCACTTGCCGGCCATCTTGCTCCGTTCACACGTCCTGCACGCAGCCATTTCACCGCAGCGTGTTCTGGTCGTTTTGTTCTCTATAGAGTTATGCGCTTCCTGTGGGATCTTTTATTTAAGCATTTTCTGTTTCAAATCCGCGCGTGCGTGTTCTGTCAAATATAAGTATTTTTAAGTTTTTTTTTCCTGTTCTTTGGTTAGTTACTTGTTTTTGTTCGCGATCATCGTATGCGTGTGCGGTTTGAAACGCGTGCCTATGTTGTCTACAGCCTGTAAAGGTTGAAAGGATTGCTATGGTGACGGTGACATCGTAAAAGAAAAAATAAAACCAGCAAGAGTGACGCGTGCGATCGCCGGCGTCTGACATTATCTCGTTCCTTCCTTTGTCGTCGCCGTCGTTCCCGCAGAGGCTCGACATCATTAAGCCGGCATTACGCTCCGTGAACTTTTCGTTGTACACACACGAAATGAGATTTTCCGTGAGGCTGCGCAGCTGAGAATTCGCTGTCGCCGGAGTTTCTTTTGTGTGTAGGCCTGTTTCGTGCGCGCACGGGTGGAGGTGAGAGCGGTAATTAAATTGCCGCGCTGGGTTTCGGCGTCGCTTTCCTATTTTGCCACCCCCCCCCTTCCGTCCCTTCCAGTCTTTCACATCTTTCCTGGGCGGCTACCAAACGCGAAAGTGGGAGCCGTGGAGCCTCGGGTCTCATATTACGCGCAGCACGCCCGTCGAATGTATGCGGCGCCAATTACATATTCACGGCGGCTTTCGATTCGTCTCGGAGGAAACGTCACACGGCGTTTCATTAGTTACCGTCTGTGGCAGATCGGGAATCTTAGCCTGCCACGCCTTGCCGCCGCTTTATTCGAACGTCGCCTAAATGAGAAAGAAAAGAATTTCACTTCTCTTCTCCCAATTCTCGACAAGGCCCGGAACCGAAAAGAATCCCGGGTATTTTTGTTTTGTGTTTTTGTTACTTAAGAGTGCTTCGCGTTATTCCTGAGGTGACTTCGGCAATTCGATCTTCCGTTCCCATAACAGGTAGAAGTGAGGTCACCCTGCCTCATTAGATATCGAGGCAATAAACTCTGTCCGTGGAAAAATTAATACAATATTGTGACTGATAAATAATTTGGGTCATTCGGTTCAACTTCGCTTTTGAAACAAACAGCCAGAAAGACAGGTATATGGCAAAAACAAAACAGGGCGCATTGGAGACTGAAGTATATCACCAAAAAAGCGCGCGTTATAAAGTCGATTCAGAAGTGTGTAATTATCCTTGGCCAAACCCTGTGTAATACGTTAAAACTTTTTTTTTTGAACAACGGAACATATATTTTTGTTTACACAGTCTCTGCTTTTATGCATAATCTTAAATGCCTCGTTTACCTTTCTAGGAGGCTTTTTTCTGCTTAAACAAAACATTATTTCGTGAAACGAGGTATGTGCCATGGGAGTCGCGTACAGAATCCATGTACCTAAACTGTTCTGACTGGAAGGTGTGCATTGGATCGTGCAGGTGAGTATGCGGCCACCACGCGCGCGAGCCCGTCTCGAAATCTTGCTATAGGAAGTATTCACTGGACGCCATATTTGAGGTCAATATTGAAAGCGCATGCTCACAACGAGCTCACATTAATAGGCTGCTATTACCAGCGATCTTCATGGTGCGGAATGCACGTTGCAAAAGAACTGTCGAAGCTGGCCGTCAGCACGCGCTCAGCAGTCGCGCACACAGCTATGGCCGCCAGTGAATACTCCCTATACCCTGTAGCGGATGTCCACGTGCCCCGGCGTCACAAACTCCGCGTGACACTTCTCTTTTAGCTTGCGGGACAAGAAAGACGACGGACGCAAGGTCAACGCTTTCGATGATGGCTCGTGCTGCGAAGGCTCAAACACACACAGTCCTAGCTCAGGTTCACGCTAATTCTGGAATAGGCCGCCGCAGTTTTCTGGACCTGCTGACTTGTCTGTGATGACCATGACCACGTCATACCCATCCTTGCACGATCACTGAACTTGTTTCTGAGAATAGTGCCCTGCGATGATGCACCTATAACTTTGAACGCTGCATTTTTTATGAATCTTTGTATGCAGGATGGTGAGAAGAAGGAAAATGTGCAAGGAATGAGAATAGCCGAGTGCGCTGCTCATGGACAGCGTGGCAACACGTGGTAACAGTTTAATTTAGGCGCACGTACTTCGTCTCACGCTACGATGCACTAAAGGCAAAAGCTACGGACCGCCAGATCCAATCACGAGCCACTTGGAAATTGTGGAGTATTTCGCTTCGATGCACATATCGGTGCCCGCGTCTCGGATCACTGATGAGCGGGACGGGTGGACAGTGGCACGAATCGAAGTGCACTGGGTGACTCAACAATTTTACATCGCAAAGAAAGTCACGACATATAGGCTCTTTGCAGCATCGAAGCTACAGAAATTTTGCGGCGCTTTTGGATTCGAGCGTTATTCCTCCACCCCTAATCCATATTAAGCGTGTCACAGTATAGCGTGGAACGTGATTGGACCTGGCGGCCCGTGGCTTTGGCCTTTAGTCCATCGCAGGATGAGACAAAGTATAGCAACAACTTTCTTTTATTATTGTGCAAGGTGTGTGTACCTGCTCCGGGTTGTGACGCTAGGTAGTCGAGGGTGCAGAGTTGGCTCGGCTTGGCTGCCGACCTGACAGAGCTACCCGTAGCTTCGAATGGGAATGCTGGTGTGGTTATCCTTGCGTATCCCATTTATTTATTGGGTACGCCGTTATGTCTTTCCCAGAAAAAAATTTATGACCAAAGGTCCGCACTTTTCTTACTACAAGTAAGGATAGTAATGCTAATGGTATTTATTTTGGTTCAGGAGAGTCGCTTCTCCGCTTTCAATTCACTGTAGACACGCAATAAATACTGTTCACGATTCACGCGTGTCATACGAGTGGCGAAGTCATGAAAACGTAAAAATGTTTCGAAATTTCAACTGCCACAAAGGTTTTCTTTTAAAAACAATGAACCATTATTAAGTATTTTATGTTTTTTTTACGTTAAACATCAAACAAGAAAGGATGTGTGTATGAGGACCTTTACTTGAGGCATGTTGTATGCAATTTTTGTTTTAATATTTACCCTTTAACGCGCAGGTGTTAGGAAAACAATTAAAAATGCACCTTCTTTTCTTGTCTTACGAGACACAGGATGGGACAGTTAGATGTAAAATACACTTTGTTCACTTTTTAGTTTGTCTAGATACTGACTCTTCAAATAATATGCTTAACATGCCATGCCATTTTGAACCATTCCAAAAGAACGTAAGCCGATATAATGTATGTAAACTAGGGGAAAAATATAAAAAGGTCAAACGAGCGCGTCTTTCCAAAAGCACCTGACACTATCTAAGAGAAGAAATCTGAACAATCACGACGCTATTTTGTGACACGAGAGTCATTTCAGCAGCTGCTCAATTTTTGTGATCACTGCCTGCTCGATGAATTAACTGTTGAGTTAACTCTGATATATACTGTGATTTTAGATAAATCTTGAGGCATAACACTACAAAATGAGAGAGAGAGAGAGAGAGAGAGAGAGAGAGAGCAACTCAGTCAATCGGATCACAAATTTGGTTACTCAACATTTCGATGTTTGTTGATGAGATCGTAAGATAATAAACAAAATCTTGGTCTATATTTTGTGTGTCCTGCAACCATTTATATATTTTTTACCTGTGAGCCAATCTGTCATCTCAAGCCTGCATTTGCTAGCTCTGCCGTTTTGCTGGCTGCAACAGAACTACAGTCCCCATTCGCTTTCTTGGAGGATCACAAGGACTTTTAATGTGCTAAAAAAAGGCCACCTGATCATTTAATTTATAGATGACAGCTATAACCAAGGTAAAAACGATATTAACATCTCTGCTCTACCCGTTTGAGCCCTGCGTTTAATATATACCACAAGCATCGGTTTAACCTAAATGCTCAAAAATTCCTCCCCGAGGTTCACATGAACAGCGCCAGCACATTATATATGAATATGGCGAGCCGTGATGACAAGGTGGCAGATAGTTTTCAACACAGCAGCATCGAAAACCCCCGTGGATCGAATTATTTGCGTTTACGGCTATGATGGAGAGAGGATTGCCGATGTACCCCATGCAAAGCGACCAATCGGTACTGCAACAGAGAAATATCAGTGGATTATTGCTGCCTTTGCCAATGACCCTTTCATCTCTCTTAGAAAGGTGAGATAAACGTTGGGGCTGGACATCAGCTGTCGTAATTCGAAATCGAATCACCGAGGCCGGTCTGAGAAGCTGCGTAGCGGCACAAAAACCCTTACTGACGGCGATTCAGAAAGAAAAACGCTTGCAGCTTGCACACACCCATGAAGAGTGGACTGTCACGAATGAGCCACCGTGGTGTTTAGGGATAAGGCTGTCTTAACGACGAAATGGGACCAGCAGCGGCGAGTCTTGCGACCCTACTCATGTCTCCATGTTAATTTAAAATAACATGTTTTTACTAAGGAGGTACGTAACAGTCATTTTAAGTATAAAGCCCAGATCATTTCTTCCCTTCTTTGCTTTCACAGCTATCAGTTCCGCTGTATGCAAGAGGTACTTGCCAGTGGCCGTTGTACGGTGAACATGTGGGACGGAGTATCCCGGGTTTGCGCTAGGTCCCCTCGTTATAAGTGACTGAGCTATGACATCCTCAACTTCCTACGACATCAAAACGAATTTCATCACCTATGCTCTTGAGGGTCCTTCGCCAGACGGCTTCTTCACGTTTCAGCATGACCTAAGCCCCTTCATCAGTCCCGTGCCGCTCGGAACCTCCTGGAAGAGCTCGCCGCTGTCGTTGAAGCAGAATGGGGCCGCCTCCGAGACATCCCACGCTTGCTGGCAAAATTGATTGAGTTTCCTCCAAGGCGAATAAGCACAGTGATTGAAGCGGGGGAGGTTTTTCAATACATTAAAATATCGTAAAACGTCAAAAAAGCAATAATATTCAATATTTGGTCATGATATTTTTTATGAAATTAATGTTTTCGGATCTGGTTCACTTCTTACGGTTTGTATTTTATTCATTATGGTGCATAAAGAACAGAAGCCCTTCCAAACCATGCAATCATCCAACAATACCTAATATATTGAAAAACAAAATATTGGGGACATTGGTATATACTTAATAGAAGAAAACATAAAATTATGCACCCAATAGGACACGCCTTTTCTTAGATGCTATTTTATTCCAAGAGTATATTTCGTAGCGTTGAATAATGCGTTCCTGAAAACAATAGAAGGCAAACTAAATCACGACATTACAAACGCCATAGCTTTCGATGAAACACGGATTAAAATCTGTACTAATTCCATTACCGACAGCTTAATCCCCGATCGCTCACAAACTGATGGCTCAACAGGACGACCCTATTGTATGAGCCGCAGTCGCTTTCTCTATTTGGCTGTTCTTGAACACTGAACGCTTCAACAAACATCAGCCCCAAATAAGCACTGAGTTAGCAACAGCTGGCCGTCTGATCCATGGGTGAAAAAAGGGACGAACAGCCGCTTATATTTCGCTCGTGCGTTTCATGCCTACTGATAACTTAGCTTTCCTTCGTTAGATAGCGCTAGCTGCTTCCGAAGCCGCGCGCTAGCTTGACCTTTTTCGTATTTTTCCCTACTGTAGTACTTGCACTTTGTGTATCGATGCGTTCAAATATCACAAAAAGACTGCGTAAAGCAAGGTCGTATAATGTAATTCAGTGTGCCATTTTCCATATACTGTAATAAGTCAAGGGGGTAGGGATATGGTCGGCTCGCCTGACCGCTAGTCAGCAGACACGAGCTCGTTTTCTGGACCCCACAACTTTTTTTTTCGCAGTAGTTTTCGTATTTCATTCTCATTTAATACGGTTTATTCACCTGAATGCATGAATTATAGGCTATATTTTTGCCATTGACACCTGTGCCGCTAGCCTTTTTCTATTTTCGTTCTGGCACAAGTTTGCCCCAGTATACCTTTAGTTTGCTTCAGTTCTCGTCGCTTCATCAATTGCAATTCGTGACATTTAGGTGGAGGTGCAGGGTGCCGCATTCCATGCCCGTGAAACTTACCCCTCAGAAGATCTGTAAAGCTCGAACTTTTTCAAGTCCCGGAAACCTAATCGCCGTCGGCGATCCGAAACCCGAGCAAGCCGCCGCAACCAAGGCCAGCCTCCGGAGTTCTGTCAACCGTCAGTGCAGCCGAGGAAGACGAAGATGCCGACGATGGAGACCGAGTTGCAGAAGACACCAGCTGGCCCTTCCGTCGTTTACCTGCCTTTGTGCCATGGACAGCGGCACCATTTCATGGCGAGATTTACGAGGACGTTGACGACTGACTCAACCAGTACGATTGAGTGGAGCGACACAACAACTGGACACCAGAACTGCGCCTGCAGAACCTCTGTTTTGCATTACAGCGCACCGGTAAGCACTGGTTCGAGAACCACGAACCAACGTTAACATCGTGGGATGTCTGCAGGAGCCAGTTGATGCGGACGTTCACCACTCAACACCGCGGGAGAGGGCAGAGGGCCTTCTTCGAATGCGAGCCCAGAGCCCAAACAAAACCGTCACGAGCTTTGTCGAAGATGTATTCCGCCTGAGCAGGTAGGCCGACTAATAAGCCACAGGCGACAAAAAGCCGCAGGTCCTCATGCACGTGGTGACAGACAATGTCTTTGTAGGCCTAGTCCGCAACCCGCCGACAACCGTCGGACCATCGTCGCTAAGGCAACAAACATCGAGCCCGCCCTATAAGCACACGCGTCCCACTACCATCGACATTCAGGCGTCGTTGCATCCACCCTGCTTAGCGGCGAAATCACCCCTGTTACCTTGGACATGCGCAAAATTATCCGGGATATCGTCCGGAAGGAATTCCGAATGTTGCTACCAGCTGCTGGTCGTCCAGCGACCCTTTCCATCGCTGATGTAGTGCGCGAGGAAGTTCAACGTGCGGTCGAGCCTGAAGTTACCATCAACACGACGATGCCGGAGGAACCGACGTTGAGCTATGCCTCCTGCGCCCGACGACCGCCGCAAGCTAACCCCAAGCCACTGCGCCACCCCAAAGAGACACTGCGATGCCGCAGTATCTTCGACGCCCGGAATGAGAAGTCCAGAACGTCCGCCGGGAACAGCCCTCGCAGAGGAGGACCGACGTGTGGAGCACGGCCGATTGACGCCCGTTCTGCTACCACTGCGGGAAGGAGACTGGCCACATCTACTGTTGTTGCCTCTACCGGCAAATAGGACTGCGCGGTTTCCACCCAAACGACCCGCATCCACGCGACGGTGAGCGACCGCGACAGATCGAAGAGTACATTTGACGACCTAAGTCTCCCTCTCATGCACTTCGCAGCGGGTCCCGGTCGCCGTCATCACGACGTCCAGCTTTTCCGATGTACCGATTTCGTCCTGAGATCCTGTCGCCCTTGTCGCGCCGAGAAAACTAAGTGCGGCAGCCTCTGGAGGTGGAGCTGCCAAAGATGGACGACTTAAACAACATCCAAAAACGCCGGAAACTCCCACTGGACCGACCCAATGCATCGGAGCGACGCTTCTGCAACGATGCCCAACAGTCTCGACCAAGTGTTAACACTAGGTCGAGACTGTTGCACGTCGCACACATTGTTGGCTGCGAAACAGCAGCACTGAATTTAGTGCTGCTGTTTCGCCGCCATCAATGCGTGCGACGCTAGCCTTTTTCTATATTCTTTGGGGCACAAGTTTGAACAAATTAAACATTGAGTTTGCTTGAGTTTTCATTACATCATGAATTGTCATTTGTGACATCTCATTCCAGCTGTTCTTCTTGTTTGACTTTGATTATTAAAACGGTTTTTATTTTACTAAGATATTGAGGTGGGCTAGTTGAATATCCATGATAGAAAAATTAAATAGCGAAAAAATTAGACACAGGACAAAGGACAGAACATGTAGTCAGGACAAGCGCTAACTCACAACTGGCGTTTTATCAGAAAAGAAGAGAAGGAAGCAGCATATTGTGACCAAATATGTATAAATACAACGAAAAAAAAGAAGAAAGAATATTTATAATAGAAGGAGAAAATTGAAAGGTATAAACATAAAAGGAAAAAAAAAGCAAAGAAAAGAAAAAGAAAAGAAACGGGAACAGCGTAACTAAATTAATTCCGGGGAATATATTGAAATTAAGAAAAAACCTATAGCTTAAAGAAAAGAACTTGAAAAGACTAGAAATTCCCGCTGAATCAACCTGAAGTTGGCAACCGAAGGTAAAATAAGTCTTTGTCAGTTAATGCCACTGATGGTGCACTCACACAAGCGTCTTCCTTTTCCTTGATGGTTAAGGCCTCGTATATTTCTCGTGAAGTTTTATCTCTAAACCGTCGTAGGATTTTGTTTTTGTCAGGATCGGTTGGCATTTACAGTCTCTAACATGTAGTGCGAGATGCCCCTCTGGAGTTGATTTAAGTGAGGTGGCGTGTTCCCGCAACCTGGTGTTGACGCAGCGGCCTGTCTAACAGACGTACATCTTGCCACGAGTGAATGTTATTTCATAAATTGCCTGGCTTTGGCAAGGTACATGGCTTTGCCTGTGTTTGATGGTGCACTGAACTTGTCGATCTTGAGGAGCATTTATCTTTGGACACAGCTTCTTGAGCTTGTTTGGTGCTGAAAATGTAACAAGGATGTTATATCTAGACGCCACCTTTTTCATGTTATGTGACACCTGGTGAATGTAGGGTATCACTGCAGGGCTCTGTCTTAGCATCAACAACTGTCTCAATGCAGCCCTCAAGAATCATGTGAATACAAGGCGGGACAGAGTTTTGAAGACCAATTACAACGGCTTGCGACTTCTGGCTATCCAAGTACCATCTTGTTTGAGGCAGTTGAACGAATGATCAGCTCTCGAAAGGGAAAAGAAAAAACTAAACCCCTAAGTCAGCGCCTTGCAGTGATACCCTACATTCACCAGATGTCACATAACGTGAAAAAGGTGGCGGATAGATATAACATCCTTGTTATATTTTCAGCACCAAACAAGCTCAAGAAGCTGTGTCCAAAGATAAATACTCCTCAAGATCGACAAGTTCAGTGCACCATCATACACAAGCAAAAGTATGTACCTTGCCAAAGCCAGGTAATTTATGAAATACGATTCACTTGTGGCAAGGTACATGTCGGTACGACAGGCCGCTGCGTCAACGCCAGGTTCCGGTAACACGCCACCTCAGTTAAATCAACTCCAGCAGGGCATCTCGCAATATATCTTAGAAACTGTAAATGCCAACCGATCCTGACAAAAAAAAATCCTACGATGGTTCTAAGATAAAACTTCACGAGGAATATACGCGGCCTTAACCATCAAGGAAAAGGAAGATGCTTGTGTGAGTGCACCATCGGTGGCATTAGCTGACAAAGAATTATTTTACCTTTCGGTTGCCAACTTGAGGTTGATTCAGCGGGAATTTCTAGTCTTTTCAACTTCTGCTTTCTTTAGACTATAGTCTTTTTCTAAATTTCAATATATTCCCCGGAATTGGTTTAGTTACGCTGTTCTCTTTCCTGTTCTTTTCTTTTCTTTTCTTTCCTTTTTGTCTATACCTTTCAATTTCCTCCTTTTAGTATAAATCTTCTTTCTGCCTTTTTTTTCGGTGTATTTATACATATATGGTCACAATATGCTGCTTCCTTCCCTTCTTTTTTATTAAAACGCCAGTTGTGAGTTAGCGCTTGTCCTGTTTGCATGTTCTGCCCTTTGTCCATTGTCTAACCTTTGCGCTATTGAATTTTTTTTTTTGAACAGCTCTCGTAAAAATTTTAAGGTAGATATCTAAAAAAATATAGGATTTCTTTTTACAGTTGTTCTTTATATTAGGCGGAAAATGGTTCACTCACCGTCGTCATAGAAATATATCGAATGATAGATTAAGATCTATCTTTAATCATGCTTTTCTTTTCAAGTTTTTTTTGCCAAATCTTGATGATCTGATTAAGGTCCCCTTTTCTGAATCTGATTATTCTCAGCCGTTCATAAACCTCCCCCATTTCTAATCTTCATTTCATGTTTTCCTTTCTTCTGTGCCGCAGCAGTTCTTTTTTCTTCTTTTTTTTTTTTTAGTTTATTGACATTTGTCATAAAGCAGGGTTTACCAAAGCTCTTTTTTTATAAATTTTTACTTTTTCAGTTCCTGGGACAACCTCTATTAATGCCCTCGAGTTGCCCAAAACTGAAGAATTTCGTGAGACTTCTCTTCATGCTTAAGAAATCTGAAGAAAGCATCTCATGGAACGCAGAAAATAGCAAACATGTTTTCCGTATAAATAGTAAGTAGCGATAAAGAAAAAAAAAACCCTACAACGATAGAAGTTTTATCTTAATCTTTGCTTTCTTTCATTGAAGAAAAAACAGGGAATGGGGTGAAGAATTGGTCACACAACCCGGACATATTACGTGACCTCGTACTGCCCATCGCGAAATAGTCCAGTAATGAGCCCACATGGTTCGCTTCACCGTCGAGAATCTTCTCGCATTCTAATATATCTATGCGTGATTATAATAGAAATCGGTGTCTATTATTTTATAGCTAGCGGCGCGGATAAGGCATTTGGCTCTCTCTACAGTTAGCCTAGAGTTTTGAAACGAGGCAGTTCCTGAGACGAGCATCAACGAAAAAAAGCAAAAATTACTTGCTTCAGTTTCTCGGGGAAAAGGTCGAAGGAGAAGAAATAGCCGCGAAATGTCTTTTCCTTTTCTTTGCAGCAAGGCGTTCACGTGGATTGCTTCTCGAATCGTTCGAAAAACGTTAACGCGGACGAACATTGAGGCCCTGGTACTGATCGCGCCAAGTAACACGTTTTTATAGTTCTTGTCATGTAGCTCCTGCTTGTTTTCTTCCCTGGCTCTCAGTCGAGGCTTCGCGCCGTGGACGTGGTCCGCTTATGAGCGCGCGTGCGTGATCAATAGAAGCCGGGAAAGCCGGAACGCTTCTTTAGTTGGATGGCAAATTTCAGAGCCGTTAGTAGTTTCCCAGTCTGGTGTTGTAAACTCGTGATTTTTTTTTTCTCTCTCTTTAACTGACGGCTATTTTGAACAGTTCGGCAAATTTCTGCCACTCTTGTCAGGAACCATCAGCGAGAGAAACTTTAAAACGTCTGAATTACCGAGCTCTTCTGTGTTGCCTTTTCGTGGTGCAAATCTGCAGAAATAAAATTTATTGATCGCATAGGCTTTATTTTACAAGCTCTTACTTTTCGGAGTTCAAGCCTAAATCGACGCATATTTAAAAGTATTGTTTGTCTTTCCAAACAATAATACGTGTAGTGTTGTCACATGCGAACGCAAACAAACCGCCATATGTTTTTGCCATGTCCCATTTACAATGCGAATCGACCGTACTGACGCATTCTTCGTATATTCGTACGACCTGATCTCAATAAATTAAGTTCTGTTTTTGTAAGGAGTGTTGAGAAGCTGCGCGGGCAGACTCTGAGGCAGAGGACTAAACATGAGTGGGCGGGGACGCCTGCGAGCCGAGCGCTGACTGGACCGGTTAGGGGATAGAGGAGGCAAAGCCAGGGAACTTTGTCTCCCCTGAACTCGTTCAACGCGTTCGAACGTTAGACGGTGGAGCTCTGCGTTCTAACGCGTTCTATGAGCGTAGCAGCTTTCCGTCAACCTCTAAATATTTCACTCAAGTGTCAGCGTTCTGGCGTCCCCGGTTTCTCTCGCTTCCTCCGCTCCTTCAGCCTCTGCCTACATTAAAAGAAAGCCTAGTCTAGAAAACAAAAAGTAATATCAACGTAACTTTAGTTCCAATTGCTCATATCCAACAGAAGAACAATTGTCGTTGATGAACCGAGGAGCCCTGAATGGCGAAATGGTATTCATTATATCGCTGTCAAGATATTGCTGCTATGAAAACAAATACTGCTAAGAAGACAAATTCGTATGCGCAATAACTGGAGGTCGTCTGTGGGGCGTAGCAGTTTTAATAGCTTGCATAATGATACAATGTTGATATTTGTTGGAAACATGGCAGGTCTAGGAAAACTCATTATGTTTATAGATGTGAATTCCATTTGCATGCGATACAGAATACTGTCTGACGAAGATCACTAGATGCATGGAGATTTTCCAAATATACTGCGAGAGAACCATCCGTTTAGTGCATGATATCAAAACAGCGTCAGGCTCTGTTTTTCTTTTTCTTTCTTTTGCAGTTGGCGTGCACTTTAGTAAAGGAGGAATTGGTTTGAATTTAACATGACCGGTGCGAGACTGCAAATTTTGTTTACATGCTCGCAATATGGGTGTGTGTTTGATATCTTCTTGTAACCCTCACACTGAGAAACAATTCTGCCAATTCTTCCTGTTTTCCGCAAGACCCCAAATAGCCACAGAAATTGCACCAAGATATTGAGGTGGGCTAGTTGGATATGCATGATATAAAATTTAAATAGCGCAAAGGTTAGACAAAGGACAGAACATGTAGACTGTCTACATGTTCTGTCCCTCTTCCTTTGTCTAACCGTTGAGCTATTTAATTTTTATAGCCACAGAAATATGTAAATACATGAGGTAACTTTATACCTGTTACGAATAGTTTGTTTGATCACGAAATTGTGCACCGATAAGCATTTGTGCCATTATAACTCTTTGAAAATTATGCTGGCTTCCACTTCGACGTTGATAAACTTCAAGTCGCCGTCGAAACTTAGCACCATTTACGCCGCGATTCGTCTTCAATGTGTTTTAACACTTCTCAAATATCATAGCGGAAGCAGTGCTCCACAGGCAGGCGTTCGCGCACTCGTGCACCTCAAACGTCGAGTAAAGGTCGCATGGGCACTTCTCGCTTTCAAATCCCGCAGAGATTTTAACCCGGCAAAGTAATTTTCATCGCTCGTCACCAACTCTATTTACCGCAGTCGCATTCTTCATCAGAAAGGACTACATGAACTCCGCGAATACATCGGATCGTCTGGTAGCGAGGCAAATTCGATTGTGGAGCATCATTACGGGTTTTTAACGTCACCATATGGCATTGAGATGACAAAAAACAAAATTGTAACAAACAGATACTTAGAAGGCAATGACAACAGAAATAAACTTTTTTATCAGACAAATTATAACCTCGCGGCGAGTTCCAATGCATCTGCTCATAGCAACGACCCTAAGAGCGGATTGTTTGGTGCACATGCTCCATCTTCTCACACCATCACTTGAGGGGTAAGTTGCTCGGCTCCAAGGAGCCTGCAAAACGAAAAAAAAGAGAAGCCGCACCACCATCATTATTCTTATTATGAGGCGCGTAGAAAAGGAGGAAGCAGTAAGAGAGCCGCGCGCCGTGTTTGGAACAAAGCTCTAATGCGTTGTGGCCGAACTCTACCAAGTGAATTTAGATGTAATAAACACCCCGGGCCGAAAAGTATGTATCTATATCACGGGCATTTCAAGTACTATACTTTTGGTGACCCAAACGTGATAACCAGTTTCTGTAGAAGCACGCCTAACAAGAAATTACAGAAAATGCAAGACCTATTTTATTATCGTTCACTTCGATCTGTGAGAATAGATTGTATACATTGATTTTAGTTCTGTTTAAATAACAAATACATTTTTACATTTACTCCCAAAAAGCGTTACTTGCTTTTTTACAATATAAAGAAAACTAGTGTACGTTTTGAGCTTGCCGCAAACGGCTAATATAGCTTTATTATATAGTACCAGGACTGTTGATAGTGTTGCGTCTAAATGGGCCTCACGACTTACAAATCAATGAAAGAGTCCTAATGGTTATAGTATCAGTGGTCGAACCTGGAATCTTAAGTGAATGGCAGCTATACCGAAAGCATAATAAAATGTAGATACACAAGAAAGCAGAGCTGAAGCCCGCATCCGTGAAATTTTGTTAACTGTTTTTATTGTTAGTGTAGCTCCTGGGGAAGTGTGTTCAGGTTCACACCCCGCTGCGGGCGAACATGCCACAGCCTTCAGTCGACACTCTCGTCATACTGACGGTATTTGTGGTGCTGAGGCAAAAAAAAAAATAGATGATTAATTCTTGCTATGTTAATTCGTAGTCATTTAGGAACATTATAAGCAAAAACTCAGCAAAGCACGCGTCAACAAATATCTAAAACGAAAAGAAATCAGCAGAACCCATCCTTTGGGAATGATTATCTACGTTAACGCGAATAGCATCAAACGGTGCGGAGTTATGCGCGTTCGTCAGGTGGCCGGCACACTCTAGATACGCCAGCCCACTCTTGAGGCGATTCTAAATTTGTTGACACTTTCACAGCCCTGCGCACGATCTCCGCAGCCCAGCACGTGCGTTTGTGTCACTTAGGAAGGCGAGCAAAGCACGCGCCATACGCACAAACACTCAAAATGGTACCGACCAGACTTTCTGGCGTCTCAGCTAGTCTCAACCAACGGGAGAGGGTGAGCACGGCCGCTAGCTCACCCTCTCCCGCGCTCGGGAGAGGGTGATGTAGCGGCCGTGCTCACCCTCACGAGAGAGGAATGAGCCCTCGTGCATGGAACGCGCGCGCACCGGTAGCTGTGACAGCGCTGTAAAGCGCGTCCTATGGTAAAGATATAAACAACCGATTAGAGTGCGTTGAATGACTGCCTTCATAGCTCTGTGGTTAGCGCGTCTGCCTGCTGATCAAAGGGTCAACGGTTCGAATCCCAGCCGGCGCCGGTCTTTTTTATTTATTTATCGACCCGCGGCGTAAGAGGTTAGATAGCCAGATAGATAGATAGATAGATAGATAGATACATAGACGAAAAGTGCGTGAAGTATCCAAAGAATGCTATTCGCATTAAAAAAGCCTCAGCTTTTGGGAGGCCTCTCGAAATCGTCAAACATGTTCAGTCTACTAAGCTACAGGTTGTGAATATTGTGTTTAAAAAGCAGCGAGTTTATCACTTTGCTCTTAAAGCACATTGTGCGAGTAGCTGAATCGTTTCGCATGCGGTAGAAAGAGCTCAGTAACTATGTTTCTGCACGCTTCTGATACTTTTGCTTACTTTGATTCTTGAAAAAAGGTTTTGATATTTTAGGAGTAAAATATCTCCTTTCTAGAACTGGAAAACTCAATATCGATTGACACGCACCATTTTGGATTACAAAAGAAAACAAATCCCACTTTTGAACGGCATATTAGTCGGTCTAAAATCTCCTAGCAGGGAATATATATATATATATATATATATATATATATATATATATATATATATATATATATATATATATATATATATATATATATATATATATATATATATATTGTGAGGTGTTTTCGGTCGCTTCAAGAAGAAGACAAATGCCGGTTGTTTCCTGGTCGAGATCTATTCTAGCACGTGCTCCTCGAGTCTCGTGTCCCAGCCCCAGCAGCGCGCAGTCCCGCGCACTGACGATTGTGCTTCCCACGCCACAAATGCCCCCTTCGAAGAAAAGGCCATCCTGGCCTTAGGAGATCAGGAGGGAGGGAGGCGCGGATAGAACATCTTGAGGCGGCCAACATGTACGATGTGTCGACCGGTGGTTCGACGATCAGATGGTGGGTTGACAGGCTCAACTAGGTAGTTGACCGGGGAGGTCTGACGGATGATTTTGTATGGGCCCTTGAACTTTGGGAGAAATTTTTCACAGCGACCAGTTTGACGGAACGGGAAGAAGATTAAAACGAGGTCACCTGGAAGGTAGTGTACGTCACGGTGTTGGGCGTCGTAACGACGTTTTGATGCGTCTTGGTGTTGCAGTGTGCGAGATCGTGCAAGCTGACGAGAAGCTTCAGAACTGGACGTGAATTGGGTCATGAGGTCGTTGTCGGGATGTTCGTTGAGGATAAGGTAGGATTGTGTCGAGGGTTGAGGATGGGATACGGCCATAGAGCAAATAAAATCTATTCTAGCACGTACTCCTCGAGTCTCGTGTCCCAGCTAACCGCGCGGTCCCGCGCGCACGGTATGCTTCCCGCCACAATATATATATATATATATATATATATATATATATAGATAGATAGATGATAGATAGATAGGTGGGGATAGGAGGTGCGGTGGTTTGGAGACTGTGGTGTGGGAAATTCCTGGACTGCCTTTGTCTTATCTGGATCTGGTTGGATGCCGTGCATGTTGACTAGGTGACCCAAAATTTTGAGTTCGGAGGCAGCGAAATGACATTTTGACGAATTTAGCTGAAGATTTGCTTGCTTGAAAATGTTCAAGACGTGATCTAGGCGCTCGGAGGTGAGATGAGAAGGAGTCAGAAAAAATGATCACATCGTCCAAGTAACATAGACAAGTTGTCCACCTTAGGGGTTTTGAGAAGTCGGTCTATCATTCTTTCAAAAGTTGCCAGGGGCGTTGCACAAACCAAAGGGCATGACTTTAAACTCGTAAAGCCCGTCTGGCGTGATGAAAGCCGTTTTTTCTCTGTCTGAGTCGTCCACGCTGATTTGCCAGTATCCGGACCGAAGGTCGATAGTGGAAGTAGTTTGCGCCATGTAGGGAGTCCAAGGTATCATCAATTCGCGGTAATGGATACACATCTCTTTTTGTGATCTTGTTTAGCTTGACGATAGTCTACGCAGAAACGCCAGGACCCGTCTTTCTTTTTAACTAAAACGACTCGGGATGACCAAGGACTTGAGGATGGTTGTATAATGTCTTGTGCAGTCATTTCATCGACCTCTGTTTGGATTATTCGCCGTTCACTGCGGGGAAACGCGGTAAGGGCTCCGATGTAGAGGTGGATGTGTTCCGGTGTTAATGTGGTGTTTAATCGCCGTCGTTCGTCCAAGAGGGCGACTTCCCAAATCGAAAACGTCGCGGTATTTGAGCAAAAGGTTTTGTATCTGCTGTTTCCGTGTGGTATCCAGTCCAGAGTCAATCGCAGCCGTTATTTTGTTAAGGTCGGAGATATTGGTGGCGAGCCTGGGCGATCATGTTGCTGATCCACTGCGGTAACAGATAGTGTTCCGGAGAACAGCGGCGATGTGATGGCAAGAGAAGTTCCACTTGCAAGAAGTTGTGGGTTCATGGGAAATGTTAACGACCCAGAGGAAGTAGAACCATTGAGGACGGACACGATGGAGTGGGCCACACTGAGAAGGTTGCTTGGTGAATAATACGTCCATATTTGGAGATACTATATAATCTCCGTCCAGAAGAGAGACTGTTTGATGACACCCACTTAACGGGAACCGCTAGAAGAGGTGGAATTCGGCATGTTTCGACTGAACATAAGCTTTAAAACCTGACAAGCTGGGGCTCGTCTGGGGATGATACGTCGAGTTTAATATTTTCTGTGGCGCAGTCAGTGAGAGCGGCGTGGGCGGAGAGAAAAATCCCATCCGAGAATCAAAGCGTGGGGACAAGTTTGAATAGACGGTGAAAAGGACGAACGTTTCCTTGTCTTCTAGGAGCAATGCGTTGCACGCGCATGCCAAAGAAGAAGATATCAGATGACCATCTGCGCCGCGTAGAGATGTGGAGTCTGGCGGCGTTAACACTTTATGAAGTCTTTGTCGTAGATCCTCTCTCATTATAGAAATAGCAGCACCGGTGTCGATGAGAGCATATATGGCAATTCCGTCGATAGATGCACGAAGCTGATTATGAACTGTTATGGAGTGTTTGTTGAGAGGGTTTCGGGTCAATGACATCGATGCAGCCTTACCTCGAAAAGAAGCTGCATTGGTTAGTTTTCCGATGCTGCGTGGTCACGGGTCGGCGACATGTAGCGAAGCGGTGCGCGAGGGGACAATGACTGGCGGCGGAGTGGGGACGGAGAACGGCAGTTGCGGGAGGCCGCGGTGCATTGGTTTGTCGTCTGAACGTGTTGAAGCTGTACGGCCACGGGATCGGCCGTCAAAGGAGGGACGATAACCATTCGACTCGGACGATCGGAGGCCGTTGCTCTGATCGGTTTCGACAGTAGCGGTGGATATGACCCACGCCGCTGCAATGGAAGCATATAGGTCTGATCATCAGGGGTCCTCCCACGCTGCCGGGGTCACGTCGGTACGAGAGAGTTGCCAGGGGAGGGGAGTTAGGAGTCTGGTGGACAAAGGAAAGCGGCGCCCGGTTGCGTATGTCGGTGCACGTGAAAACCTATTCATTTCTTCTCTTGCAATGGCTTGCACAGTTGATATGGGCACGGCGGGTTCCGGTTCAGCAGGTGCATGTAGAGAACTGGAAGGCGACATTGCTTCAAGTTCACGTCGGACGAATTTTTGCTATATGATGAGTCTGAGAAGTTGGGTCGTCGCGCTGATGATGTTGGTGCTGTGTTCGGGAGGCGGATGAAATTCGCTGTGATGCGACGTTTTTTCGCCTCTTCGAATCGACGGCACTCCTTGATGACTGCATCTGCTGTTGTGCAATCCTTGAAAACTAAAAGTTGAAATCATCATCTGCAATGCCTTTCAAGATGTGAGGCATCTTTCCAGAGTCAGGCATGTTGGGGTCAGCTTTTGTGAGCGAAAGGATGTCTTGGATGTACTGCTATGTATGATTCTGTAGGTGTCTGCACGCGCGAAGCAAGCTTCCGCTTAGCCGAGAGCTTTCGTCCGATCGGGTCGCCAAAGAGTGTTGGAGTTGTTCTTTGCACATGTCCACGAGGTGATGCCTTCTTCATGCATTAAAAACCAGGTTCGGGCCGTATCTTTGGGTAAAAAATCCGTTGGAGAGCATGATGGTTGGGTCCCACCGGTTGTGCGTGCTGATGCGCTCATAAAGTAGTAGCCATTCCTCGACATCTTGCTCCCCGGATCCGCTGAAGTTTCCTGGGTCACGCGTGTTTTGAAGTTACAAGGGGCCGGTGCTGGCGAAGGAAAGGTTCCCTCAAGGTCGGGGTGTTCGACTGAACGACATCTGGACCAGAGTCGAAGATGGCTGTCCGGTTCTACGGGTTCCAGTGTGGTGTAGAAGAGGTCAGGGGATGGCTAGCACTATCCCACCAAAAAGTCATGCGGTGATAAATGAAATGACTTAATATGCAGAGGGATGGGAAGCAGTTGAAAGAGTGGCAGTTGTCAGGGTGTCTTCGCTTCTGCCTCTTCACTTCCTGATCTGTCCAGGAGCCACAGAACATCTTCTTCCTTCATGACAATATATTATATATATATATATATATATATATATATATATATATATATATATATATATATATCTGTGCTCAGTCTATTACCTACTCAGGAATACTTTATGCTTTCACTGTTTAACTTCTCTTCCGTGGTTAGAAGCATGTGTTTTTTTTTATTTACTAAACTTTTTCTCAATTGCTTTTGAGGGGAAAAAAGTTAATATCACCAGCCCCTCATTAACGTAGACTCAAATACTTTTTTTAGCTAGCAGAAAAAAAAAACTGTTGAACACAAATATGTATATATATATATACATATATATATATATATATATATATATATATATATATATATATATATATATATATATATATATATATATATATATATATATATATATATATATACATATTTGTGTTCAACATTTTTTTCTGCTAATAAAAAGTATTCGAGACTACGTCAACGAAGAACTGGTGATATTAGCTTTTTTCCTCAAAAAGACAATTGAGAAAAAGTTTAGGTAAAAAAAAAAACACATTTTAACCACGGAAGAAAGTTAAACAGGTTCATGATGAAAGTACTTCCCTTGAGTAGGTGTTGTGGAGAACTGGAAAGCCAAGCAAGATTCCAAAGACAAACAAGGAAAGGAAAAAAAGAGTATCTTGAAATGGAACGTTGACCTAAATTATATTGCAGTTGGATAGCTCACGGCGTTTTCTCAGACTGTCTCTATAGTCGCATAGCAATCTGTGCAAGTGACATATAATTTGCATTCTTTTTTACTATGAGTGACTCTTAAAATACGTCGAGCACAGTGTAATGCAAAGAAAATCGCCGATACTTACCCTTAGTGTCTTTTTTTAAACTACCTTTTTGCTTTTTTGTTTGTTTCAAAAAGTATATATCTGTGTTAAGGTGGCAATGCAGGCGAGTTTGGTTCATGACTTAAGAAATTGGGAACAGCGCGCCTAAAAACGTCGAGGACAACGAGAGTAGTACACAGGACAAGCGCTAACTATCAACTGAATGACGAAAATAATCCCTGGAGAAGGGGGACAAGAGGGACAAAGGACAAACACAAATCCGCACAACGGCTAACTGACGTGCTGCGCGACCGAAAAAATCGCCTGGCCCGGGTATCGAACCCGGGACCTCTCCATTACAGGTGGAGCTGCTATTCCTTCTTTGCATTTAATTGCATTATAATCATTCCATTAAATTGCAAGCTTCACCCTTGTTGGCGTTAGACTGGTGGTGGCTGATAAAACCCGCTTGCTCTACTGACGTCTAACCCTGGTTAGCTCAGTTGGTAGGCGCTCCATGCCGTAATGGATAGGTCCCGGGTTCGATACCCGGACCAGGAGGATTTTTCGGTCGCGCCAGTCACCTGCTGTGTTTGGAGATTTGCTGTTTATCCTTTGTCCCTCTTTCTCCGGAGGATTATTTTCGTCATTCTTGTCCAACTCGCTTGCACCTTTTGCATTTGATTGCATTATAATCGACTAAGTTTATTAAAAACAGCTCAAACAAGAAAACACCACAAAGCCAACCAACGCCGAAACAACCAATGGCGTGTCGCTCACCAGGCATTTATAAAATCGATCTCTTTTCGTGAAGACCGAACCGAGAGGCTGGCTGACGCAGTGCCCCAAGCCGTAGCTTTTTCGATTTTGCACGCGCCTCCAGCACCTCTCTTCGCACTTTAGTGCACCCCCTGCCCAATGATTATGGTATCTTTGAAGACGGGGTGACACAAGCAGTCTCTGCAGTGTACGTATGAGTGACCTCCTGTCATTGACCGCGGAAAGGGCATGTTCACGCATTCTTTCATTGACGCAGCGACTTCGACTGTCCTATGGCACACCAACTCATGTTTACAAACAAACCGGAGCGCCCCTAGCGGACGCCACCGGCGCCGCGCATGCGCGGTGGATGGTGGGCAAGAAGCCCGCCGTCGCCCATAAACAAACCATTGAATTGCGTTGTTGTCGGCGTCAGTGGGAGTCCCCGCGTTCTTTTTCGAGTTGGAATTGTTGATTCTACGTCCTCCTAACAATGTCCGACTACTTGAGCGGCTTCATCAAAATTAACGAGGCCAAACTTTGCGTGAATAATGTGACGTGTGGCGATTCATTTCACGTGGACGCCGCAGAATGGGCGCTAAAGCCTGACTCCCACGATGAGATTCTGCTTCCTACTTTCAGTCGCGACGTCGCTCGGGCTGCAAAAGCGTGGACCGTAGCTGAGATGGTGGACGTCGATACTGAAAACCGCAAGTAGAATCGGGCATTACAAGTCGGTGATGGCCACTGGTAACAATGATCAACATCTTCTTGTATCTACTGTTTACACTTAGCCTACTTACCCCAACTAACCTTCAAAAGTGTTTTGAGGCCTGCACTTAGTTTTTATCGCAATTACCGGATCAACGTTTGGTTTACGGGCCGCTGTCGTTTGAACGAGCTGACGACAAAAAGCAGACGTTTGAAAGAGCAGACGACAGTTCGAACGCATGCGCAATGGAGTTCGGGCAAGAAGCACCGCGTCCCGCGTCAACAAACCATTGGAATGTCACGTTGTCGGCGTCTGTGTGAGTCTGCATACTCTTTTTCGCGTTGGAATTGTTGATTCTACGTCCTCATAATAATGTCTTACCACTTTGATCGCCTGAGCGAAATTATCAAGGCTCGTTACGCCGCTAAACTTCGCGTAAATAATTTGACGTGCGGCGATTCATTCGCATGAACGCCGCAGAATGGGTGCCAAAACCATCATGAGATTCTTCTAGCTATTTTCGGCCGCGACGTCGCTCGTGCTGCAAAAGTGTAGAAGGTAGCGGCGATGATCGACGTCGATACTGAAAATCGGAAGCGGGAACAGACCAAGCGTAACAAGTCGGTGATGGCCACTGGTACCAATGATCAACATCTTGTATACCTACTGTTTACACCGAGCCATACCTTTACACCGAGCCTACTTAAGTTTTTTGAGGCCTGCAATTACTTCTTATTGCAATCACCGGGTCAAAGTTTGGTCTACGGGCCGCTTTTGTTTGACCGAGCAGACGATAAAAAGCAGACAAGTTTGAAAAAGCAGACGAAAGTTCGAACGATCAGGCGGCCGTGTGAATTTGAAGACGCACTGAACCCGTGGGTGGTCCGGACAACTTGGCGGTTTTCTCTCGTTCATGTTGGAACAAAGCAAATACATCTGGCGACCACAAAGTTGTTGCCCGCACAAGCAATCGTAGTTCGACAGCGTCTGGTTTGCCCTTTTCACGGCTACTATCCACGTTCTCGGACGAACGGAGGGGCAGAAACACATGAAAACTGATCTTCAAACCTTCCCAGACTCTCTTGGTACAGCCCTCGTCGCAGCATTTTGACGAGAAGGCAGGTTTTTTGTCCGGTTTCTTACAAAGAAACAGAGGAATGCATGTCTCGCATGGCGACTTCTGCCCACCGCCCCAGACCGGAAGTGCGTCCGACGCGCCACCACCGCGGCGTACGTAGAGTTGAGTTCTGTATAAACCCGCCCGCATGACAATGGGATTTGTGGATAATCACCCACCACGCAGTCCACGAACTTGTTGACGTGTTTAACCGTACGCGACCTCCTGTTACTGTTTGCCTGGTTTACGCGCGGGCAAAGTTGTGCTAATTAGTGAGGCGCCGATAAAACCATTAACACATTAAACCGGTTAGCCACTTTTTTTAATTATGTGAAACCTTATGTATATATGGGATAACCTGAGGCCTTTTTTAGGCTTTACTTTTGGTTCCTGAGAACCACTCTTGACTTTTTCAAGAGTGTCTGAGTGTTTCAGTCTCTTTAGGTATTACAATTCTGTGTAATACCTGAAGATTACCTAATTCTATATCTGCGTTTCAGTCTCTTTAGGTATTACAATTTTGTTTAATATGTCATTTTCAATACCGCGTACTGAGTGAAGCTTTATGATTACTATAATGCACGTGAAGACTGCTTGGTCCTGCTTCAGATAGCGTTACCAACCAACATATCTTATGGGAAGTCGGAGACTAGAGGTGGCATGGTCGACGGCAGGGGTAGTTAGAATCTATTGTGGCGTGAAATGTGTTTTTGTAGGTCGGAGTTCTTCCCTTTGTTTGTTAAGGGCGTAATATATTTTGAGCGACAAGCAAACAAATTACTCCCAAAACAAAAAGATACAATAGCTTTTTAGATAGCTCTATCTCTTCTTCCACTTCGACAACTTCACGATGAAGCTAGGTAAAGCCTCTCCATTGGCGAATAATATGAACGTAGGATACGTTTTGGCCTAATTCAACTCGGTGAAAACGTTAGAAGTAAAAGTGACAGATGAAACCAAGACGCGAAAGCGAGAAGCAAATGCGTTACGACCAAGGAACAACAAATGGTTCCACCGCCGCAGCAGGGTTTCCCTGTGGAGTGCACCTTACTGTTATTGGCTGGCGTAATCGAATATGTTAGCACATCAATAACCAATGAGTCTTGATGCATAAACGATTGTGCCAAGGTTCACCGACTTAAGAGCGTTTTCCACACACGAGTGTTTTGTTAGTTATGACAAGGATTTTGTTTTTTCCTGACTTTATTTCTCGTGAAACTCGGAATGCGTTTTTGAAGTCTACTCTTGTGGAAAATTCGGTGTTTATCGCAGTTCATTTTCGCTAGATTCCTAATTGCTAAAAATTGGGGTTTTAGTATTACTGTGTTCCCTACTTTTCTGTTTTAATTACAGAAGTCAATAGGGTTGGCACACAAACGTATTAAGGCCCGTTCACACTCTTGCGACCGAGTAAGACCGAGAGAGACCAGACCGGTTTTTAAGCCTCTTACGACCTCTAAGGACCAGCTCCGCTGCAGCACATCCGGTCCTAAGAAGTCGCCAGAGGCTTAAAACCGGTCTGGTCTCTCTCGGTCTTACTCGGTCGCAAGAGTGTGAACGGGCCTTCATACCTTCATGAGAATTCCGCTCTATTGAATCATATTTCTGCAGCTGCATTTGGCATTAGCGCCCTTGTTATCGACAATACTAAGTACTCCACGACATAGGTTATATATATATATATATAAAAACGTATTGCTTTAAGAACACACGATAGTTTCAAATAACCAAACTCCTGGTCGTAGTGGCAGGGAAACATGAAAACTTCAGCTGCCCTCTCATTCTACTGAAATATAGATTTCACTGTTATAAAAACACTACCACTATTTCCACTCAGAACCACATAGTTTGCTCCAAACTAAAAACCTACACAGTGGCTTTTGTCGTGACCCAGAGGTGCCACGTCCCGTTGTGCTGAACTAACCTTTACCAGTTCAAATCAAATCAAATCAAAGTTTATAAAAGGTTAACCCCATTTTGCATTTTATTTACCAATACTACTAATCCACATTTGAGGTATTTTGCAGGGCGGTGACAAGCATAAGTTCACAACTGTAACAAGATAAAAAAACAATGGTGTTGTTACATTAATAACACTTAAACATATCTGACCAAAACAAAAATCGAAGTTAAAAAAAAAAAACGGAAGTGACCTTCTTTGAGATTACTGACATTGTGCTCTTTTGAAATTTGTTTAAAATGCACTTTTTTTCTTTTTATTTTGCCTTCTTGACCTTTATACTATCAGTTTTCCCAAAAAATCTAAATTGAAAAACAGTTCCGGGATTCGCGTTTTTTTTTTATTTATTCGAAACATGGAATTTTAGTTTTGACCAATGTACTGTCGCAAATACGAGGTGCTTTTTATAACTTCAAAGAACTGATTAAAAAATATTTTGTTTTAATAAAAACAAAATGTAGACAAGTACTCTAGCTACTTCTTCGCATAGTCGGACCAAACGTGTGTACAGATATTACGATGTGGCACAAACATTTGAATTCCCTCTCCAAAAGGAGTTTGCTGCATGATTTCTCAGTCACTTCAGCATGCATCTGCCAAATCACCACTCGCCACATACGTGTTATGTGAATAAAGGAAACTGAATAAAACTTCGTCAGGAATGAACAGACGTTCTTGATGAGGGGGTCAGAAAAGAACGTCTGTGGCGACTGACGGCCTGGCTGAACTCGCGATCGAATGACTGATAACCCAGGCAACAAGCTTCTTTGTGGAGCATAGGCAAAAGTTTTATAACGTTATAATAACTGCATACATCTGTGCAATGACTATGTTGAGAAGCAGCTAGGGTATGTGTTGAGAATTTGTGCATATAAATGTTTTATCGTTGCTTTTGTGTTACAAAATTCGTCAGAAAAAGAAACAGCGTTCGTTTTTTCTTTTTTTGTGCTCAAAAAAGGTATTGTATTGTGATTTTGCAAGTTTTACTAAATATTATTTTGAATTAATCGTATATTACCGTAATCTCCGGAGAGAACATTAATTCTTTCTAGTCTACTTGCGACTTCAGCGAAAAGGATGGCACCTAGTGGGAAAACACTGAACTGCACAAAACCGCACCATTTGTGGCTTCCTTGATTACATCTTGTCGGCGGTTGTAGCACTGGAAATGTTGTTCGGATTAATCTTCTGTTACAGTCGTATGAGCGTGTTGCCCTGGTCGCTCTGAACCAACGGTACTAAATCACTCAGTTGGGAAACTGCCATAAGGACTGCTCTGAAAAATTAGCCCCGATCTGTCCTCGGGAACCGAGCTAATGACGAACACAACGCCGCCATTTCTCCCGCATCGGCTAATCGGGGAACCGCACGTTACTTCTATTTTGGCTTTAATCGGCCATTTTGGCGCCGAAGCAGATACAGTGGAAGAGTTTACAGAGGTGCCACCCCCGTCTTTCCAGCGGACGCCCCGCGTCTTACTACTGAAGTTAAAATGCACCTAGGTCGGGACGCGCTACCTGAAAGCACCGCTGAGGCATGGTTGTATAAAAACAATGTTAATTGTGCCGCAATACCGTGCAAACTAATAGATTTGAAAACCATCACGCGCCCTTCATTTTGTACTAAACTTCAATAAATTCCATACAAAAAGAGGTTTTTCTCTTTGTTTTTATGGAAAAACATGCGTTCTAAAACGCAAGGTGACCACAGTACAAACAAATTATAAAGAGTGGCGCTGTTGTCGTATTCAGCTCGGTCTCGGTGGACGCCAGCGGCCCAGGTTTCGACGACGAGTTTCCCGACTGAGTGTTTTAGAAACGTTGCTCTCAACGCAACCTACATTAACGCGTCAGCCAGACATTATGCGTTTATGAACATTCATCAGCATCGCAGTCCTTCCATCGCTTTCTCGAAGAAGGTCGAGGATCTCGAAGCTCGGTTATGCCAACACCCTGTCCCAGGTTTGAAACGCAGTGAACAAAGATCGTTGCAAACCGTTTTGGTGTAATGCTTACCTGCTGAAACTCGAGCGATTTGCGTTGTGCTGGTACATGGCACGTCTACATGACCCGTCTAAGACCGCCATATTTGCCCAATAGTGGCAACGCGCGAAGATCGCTGGAGTCGTGAGTGTATTGACGGTTGCAGTTGGTATTAAAGAAACGCGGTCTTTGTTCATTCCTTCAATTTGCCTCTTGAAGATACGCACCCTTGCGTTGCTACCAATAGCATGCCTCCAATATTCGTAATAGGCACGCGCAAAAAAAGGTATGTAAGTGCATTGTCCTGCAGCATACAGATACGGTAAATCACGGCTATCAGTAGAAGCATTCGAGCGACTGACGAAGCTCAGACTACGATAAGACAAAAACAAACAAAAAAGTGCAATAGACGTAGGGGCAACGCTTATGACCTTTCACTTGCACCTTGTCCCTGCGCAAATTATATTTTTCGGATCTCGTATTATCAGCTGTGTCATTCTCTAGGCTCCTTCAAATATTCCCAGTGATTGGCTGTCAGCGTTTGCAGAAGAGAGGCAAACTCTTCGACTATTTGTTAGAGCGCACGTGCTGATGTTACAACGCAAGGTGCTTGCGCGGCGCCTTGGACATTGTTGGAACTCGATAATTTCAGTCACCGCAGTGCTCGCACTCCAATAATACATTTAAAACCAAGAATCGCGGGCTAGCTTACTCCTCTAGCCTTTGCTACCCTTTGTTTTTTTATTCTTTCTATGCGGGGTAGAATCTGGGTAAAAGAAGGAGATTATAGCGCGCGAGAACTTCGGAGAGCAGAGTTTTGATTGGAAGTATAGTGGGTAGGCACAAATGTCAGCTGGCTTTGTTTCTATTCACTACTCGAACGCGTTCCAAGGCCGAATACCAGCGACCCACGTTCGAATGCCGGACACTGCGCAAGGAGCAGACCACACTCTTGTACAATCCGGTTCGAGGGAGAGCGAGGAGTGACAAAAGCAGCTAGCCTTTATGTTTACCCACTAATCCTTCCAATCAGAGCTGGGTGCCCTAACGTCACCGCACTCTCTTACCCCCCTCTTCCTCAGTTTTCTCTACCTCTCATTCTCTAATCTCCTCAGATACACTTGGTAAAAGGCAACTCCTCATAACAGTTGATTTCGCAAAGTGCAATGTCTAGCTACTCGTATTCTCACGCGTACTTCGGCGAAAGCGTTCAACTAGCTCCGAGGGCGTCGCATGCGTAACGCCAGTTTTTGCTGCATGCTTGATTCTGGAGAACACTTCATCCCAAGCTTAGCACCCGGAATGCGTTCTCCGCTTGAACCTCCTCTAGCTAGCGCATGAGTTGTTCTTGCGCATTGTACCGACGCTCCTACGGAGCGCGCAGATACTCGGAGGCAAGCACACACATAGACACTCCGCATACGCAATTAATTCTGGGAACCAGTTTCGTGAGACTGTGCGCAGCTGCGTTCGTCGGTACGAGGTGCTCGCTCGCTTTCCGCGAAGTTAGCGGCGGTCTCCGGAGACAAAAGTTTTGTGCACGGCGGCACCGAGAACCTCGAGTGTGTTGTCTCAGTCAGGGTCCGGGAATAAGAAACGAGCACCATTTCGCAGCATCGGTCGTTCCTTTGTGGATAGAAAATGGTATTACAAAACATGGGCTCACGTAAAAGTGCAGCGTTAATGGGGACTCAGAGCCGGCGCCGTCTTCTCAAGGTATTGTTATTAACTATGCGACGAATTAATTGAGTGTTTCATCTCCTGGCGGTCTTTATTATCTAAATACGCGTGAGCCTAACTTCAAAACAAGAAATTGGATTTCTCCATGCTAGCCTTCTCTAATCGGAGGGAACACGGCCGCTCCGCTGTACAGCGCGCCTCTGTTGGTTCCAAGTGTAGATTACTGTCTCCTTTCATACCTTCAACAAATGAGTTTAAGTAACCTCCAGAACCATTAGCTTAGACAATTGGCCCTTCTATGAAACCTTTAAGGCGGTAATTTGTTATATTAGATAGCTACACGCGCCCCATGTGAGCAATCGTTTTTCCAAAAATAGTATTCACCGGGTCTAATGTAGTATTGTGGTCCAGACTCGACCTCTTCGGCAGCATCGGCCTTTGAAAAGGGGAGAAAGGAACTTCTAGGATATCCAACACAACATAGAGTAATCAAGGCTTTCAATCATCCTCCCCTTTCTCTTTGGAACAACACCACAGCCTGATGTCGCCAACTAAGAAATCTGACCAAAGTCCGACACCGAGGTTGCTTCGACGCGCTGATTGGACATGGGCGCAGCCGAACGATGACATGGCACCCGTGTCAAATCTCTACCTTTGCTTTATCTAGCTATGCTTACGTCAAAATCGTAATACATATGCTTCGATTATTTTAGGTGACGTCCGAAGGCACGTCCAAGCTGGGTCTATCCGTCTCACCCCGTTTTACGAATTTACGTCCCAGCCTAGCTTGCGCATTTTTCGCCAAAATTAAAACATTGCAAATGGAACAAGAACGTTCAAATAAGCCCGCGTCTTGTCCTACTCGCTTGTCTTTGTCCACTTTGCGCTCTTTCCTTTGTAACCAAAGCTATCCTAATCTAATCTAACCTAACCTACCCTAGACGAACGACATTGTCAATCTGCCTATTCATCAAACAAAACACGGCGTTCGCTGCAGATTTAATGACCTAATTATTTCAGTACATGCCTCACGCAAGTTCAAAGCTTGTTTTCTTCATGCACATGCATGCTTCGATCTTATCTACCAACCGTTTTTTAATGACCAATGTTGCTGCAAGGTCCCATCATGAAATAATAGGCCTTAGACAGTGTCTGCAGAGTATCATGTGTATGATGTATTTCCAGAGTGACCGCGCCTTAGCCAGCTCGGATGAACCAGTTCAAAACCGACCACAACAAGTGCCATCATTCCATTGGGCGCGGAACTTCATTTGGCTAAATTTTTAGCAACCGACCTCAAACGAGACCATGTTCACTGTGACGGTAGGTTGCGTATAATAGGCCCACCATATAACCGCTTGAATAGCGTTCCTTCTGGAGCTTTTCTTTTTTGCCGTTTCGGTTGTCGTTTTTGCATGGCGATCGCTTAAGTGACTCACTCTACCAGAAAAACTCAGAGGAGCATCCCAAGAAGCGTGGCGGGCTGAAAACAAGTCAGTGCTTGTACATGCGTTTAATTAGCGCGTGGTTTCAAGGTCGGACTTTGCGTGGTAAATCGCCTAGGTGGGCGAGGTAAATAAAGGGTAAGAGTAATAACAAAAAGGGGGAGCATGGTGGTACAAAAGATCGTTATAAAATGATAACTGAAGATGATACTGCTTCAGATCAATGTAGTTGAACCGGCTTATCCTGTAAAGTCGACCGTCGCTTCTAGAACTAAAAGATCACATTTATATTTGCTACCTCTGATCTTTCCATGGAATATGCCTTCGATCGCACCTCCGCTGCAGGAACGGCTTATGAATGCAGGGGAGCGACAATCAATGCTACCGTCTCGCGCTCGTAAACTTCGGTGTTAGTTCACGTTAACGTGAGACGACGTATATATTTAACGTAGCGTTAGCTTGGTACTGTGTGTTGCCTGGTCTTTCTATGTAATGAAAGCGCAAGCCGATGACCGCACGGCACATAGGAAACAGTTGTGAGTTTCTTTGGTATCCATAGACGGTGTTTTGTCAAGCCTACTCCATGGCTCGCTTCTTTGGCAGCTACAACGGGTCCTTCCAAAAACCACCGTCAGGTTTCCGTGCCAGCAAAAAGCAGAAATCAAACAGCAACGCAGTACATCCGTTAAAGACGTGTTTATTGCGAGATACGCCAGCACGCTTCTCCCAAGCGTCATTGAAGTCGGAGGAAATGGCGCTAACTCTACTGGCACAACCACCTGTCGGAGTCCGTGTTTCCACAATAGGCGAATTCACGAAAGGGAGAGAGCCGCAGAAACGATGAAGGGCTACGCCGAACAAGCACTGCACATGCAAGAGTCCCCGGCTACTGCCATAGGCCGGCTTACAAGTAGCCTGTGGGAAAAAGACGCGTCCGCGATGTCGTTAGAAGGTTCGCGCAGGACGGGGGACGCGCCCAACTGTGCACGTTCATGAGGAAAGTACTGTGGCAGAATACTGGAGAAGGGACGAGAGAAGGTCCCCTTTAAAAGTGTACGATGTAATCCAGCATCCGGGTCGCGTCCTGACATGGTGCCGACTACGGCCTGCATGATAGGGATATACAGGGATGCGCTTAACACGTGGTTCTTCACAGTAAACGACCAAAATATCATGTCAGTGCAGTTGCCTTTGTGGAACACTTCACTGCTAAAGCCACTTGATGAAACTCGGACTTCGCGTTTTATACTAAGCGCGGATAAGCACAAACACTGCCCGGTATGCCATATTGATAGAATGCAAAACTTACGAAGCAAGCGCCAGAAGCCCATTTCTGGAATGGTCTATGCACGGTTTGCACTAAGGTTAAATCAGCTGCTATTGTGAAGGACCTTGCTGCTGTGGAGGGTACTTTTTCGGAGCATTTCTTTCGCAACCCGAATTTTGTCCTCAGCCAGAACAAGCAAAGGAAGAAAATTCTCATAATGCAGTTACGTCAGAAGCAAGCCATGTAACCACGGTTACGAAAACAGGCGTTTGGCCGGTGTCATTTTCATCGTTCGTGCGTGTAGCCCATGTTTTGCTCCCTTTACGAAGCTACGATTGTGCACATGTTGGGCTGTGGATTTGTAAAATTCAAACTGTGTATACTTTTAAGTTGGGAGGAGTGCTATGAATGAAACAGGTGCACGAGCTGAGCTATGCACCGTGCCCCGTTTTCACGAGAGTTCAAGCCAGAAAATCACTGTCTAAAATAGAGCACTGATGCATGTCCCTCCATCCTTGCTGCTCGGAATGATTCACACAGAAATGAAAATCGTTAAGTGACAGTCATGCATACGTCGGTTGTTCAATATGTTTCGAAGTATACCACAACCTTATCTTGCTTATTCATCATAAATTAGCCGACGTCTCTTGGAGCGATGTCCTGGTTTACGACATTCCTATTTTATGCCGTGGGAGGTTCCTTTACATTTATTAACTGAGAAATAAATAAATATAAAAGGTGTAGGGACCGCTGCTCGATCTAATGTCGTCTGCTTCTTTGAGTTTTAGAGTAAATATGCATTCTCTGCAGGATACACATTTGCAGCAAAGAACATAATATTTCACACCACCACAAAAAACTCGACTCAAAAACTTTTTTTTTTGTCTTGTTTTGATAGACGTTGCTTCACAATTTCCTTGGTTCAGGTGAGCTATATTGATAAACCTATACCAAGAAATACTTTTCCTGAATAACAAAACAAAGCAAAAATTGTCAAGTTTTGAGTTGCTAGTTTTTTTTTTTTTTAATTTGTAAAACCTTGCTCAACGTGCGAATATGAGAAACAAGCAAGAATCTGATCGTCCTTTGTGCAGAAAGCACCAAAAAAATCGTTTTTTTTTGTGTAGCCAAATATTTTTCTTATTTCAGTTGCGCAACATATTACGACATTCTATCCATGACACTGAATAATGGACTCCAGGGCAGTCATGCAACAAGATCGTAACCTACAAAAACTTTTTTGCTTCTGGGTTACACCATTCTTCTCGGCGTCATAAATTTTTAACCTGGTCGCGCCTACACTGATTTTGCAATACTTCGCTTTTATACGCTTAGTGTGGTGGATCTGTCGCGTCGCGCTACTTTTTTTCTTTTTACAGACTTTCTGGATGTGCTATACAAAAATGGAAAATATACGTTGAGAAGTTTGCTCTCAAAATTTTCACACACACTGCCTAAAAATGTACGCATTGCTTCAAGCCAAAACCTGGCATACATGCATTGTATAGGTGAGAGGCAGTATTTGGACGCACTCCAGGGGCTTATCCAAATAATCATTTCGTTCGTGATTTTGAGTGTTACGAAACTTTTTTTTGGCTTTGCCATCATGCCACTGTCTTGGTCTTTCATGTCAGCTGGGTCCTTGCGTTCTGGCAGTTTTGGGGCTGCCGTCGGCGTATATTGTATACGTTGTTAAAAATATTTACACATTCTATGCGACGCTCAACCTCAACTCTCAGCGTTATCTGAAAGACGTGACACCTTTGCAGGTAGCAGTAAGTCTTGAAATAATGTTTATGTTATTTCGGCTACTCCAAGTCTGGTTTAGTTGACGGTTTCACGCAGAAATGCACAAGGTTCATTCGAACATGTCCGAGTGGCTTAACTGGGTAAGGAGGTAGGGTTTACCATGATTGAATATTTTTGACGATTCGTCAGAGTATCTACAAAGCTGTTCTAGGGGAATACGTTACTACAAATATTTAAAAAATATCTCGAAAGTGGGATATTCTAAGCATTATGAAGCAACATCCAATTTGCCAAGAAGAGACTGGGGAAAACTCTTCGTTCACAAAAGAGGTTATTTATATATTTCAAACATCGTGGTAAAAGGCAGCTCTGTATCAGATGTAGACCAGTCATGCAACTATTGCATAACAATTAGAGAAAAAGGCAGTCGTGCTATCGTCGCTTGAAATGGTGTGTTGCAGTAATAAACAAAAAATGCCGCTGAAGTGAGCTGCCATTCTGCTGAACAATGGTACTGAAACGCGACATAAAACATTATTTGCAACAAAACAAATCGAGACACGACACCCAAAACTAGAGCCATCATAAGCGTTGTCAACCCAGCTCAGTGACCCTAACGAAATGAAACCGGGCGGTCATGAGCCCTTTTCACGACTATGTTCAGCTAAGCGATTTTATGACCGCGCATTTTGCTTTTTATCGCCGGCACCCGCAACGCGCTCTGTGACGAAGGAACAAGAAAGGCGCCCCTCCAGGACACGGGCTTATTATTTGGCTCGGCACTACATGTGTCCCCTTACTGCCAATAAAATCGCTTAAACGCCGAGGGCTTCCGTTTATAGGCTTCTGCCTGGTAGAGCAGCTGCACAGTAGGGGACCCGTTCGCGGCACCAGGCGGCGCTCGTTAACGCCCGAAACGAGGAGGTCGGCGGACAATCTGCTTCTTTTTCTCACCGCCGCCGCAATGCAGTGATAGCGCGGTCTCTAAATCCATTTGATGTTACGAATTATTGAGCGATCTTGTTATTTACCCCGACATGCTTTACCATCGCAATCGAGGTTTAATAATTCCATTCAAACTTGCACGGCGTTTCCTTTTCTTCTTTAAATATTTGACCGATCGAAAGTGATACATCGCACGTCCCCCGCTGCAACGACCCCGACCACGTGGAAGCGGCCAGTAGGCAGTTTTAGCATAGTGTTACCGCAGGCTACCGTGCGGAGTGGCATTGCTATCGTAAGCTCTTGCTGTCGCTGGAAGCATACCTTTAAGCTCGCGCCAGGAGCATGGCCATGCCTAAACGCTGTACTAAAACTTTCTGTTACAGTAGCATAGTGTTACCACAGGCCAACTTGGGCACGACAACGCTCTTCTTTCGCAGTGAAGAACACGCCTCGAAGTCGTAGATTGAGCTGCCGGTAGCAACGTGGACATTTAGTAGAACGTACGGTAGAGCTCAACGTTGCTAGGGGAGCTCGTGTCGTCACTTGGAAGCAAGCGTTGAGCTGGGTCCTGCTGGGCCCGTAATCCGCAGGGTACGGTCATCTGGTACTTCTTAATCTGGCTGTAGGCAGTTGCCCGCAGTAACGCTGTGCTAAAACTTTTGTATGAATCGAGCTGGATCGGCGGCAGCTTTGGTAGTTTGTTTTCATAACCTTTCATTCCTACGTCCTCGGCGACGTCAACGGCGCATCTCGAAAAGAAAAAGTTACGTTACAACGCGATTTTAATAAGATGAATATCAAAACTTATTGCAGTTTGGAATTTTGCGCGACGCGCGATAAACTACCATAAGGCATCCGCGGGACGCCCAAGCAATGGCCAAACATGCTGCTCGCAGACCTCATCTCCGGCACGCACTCCACGAGCAGCGTTTCAAATTTCCGAAGACAAGAATGGAGCTCGACGAGTGTTTGCGATGAGCGAAGGGTTTGTTATTCATGGATGGGGGTATTCCCGGGACGCCATATGGTTGGACGTTGTTCGCGGCGCATGCACTAAAACTAACTGAAATGTATCGTCTCATCCGAATGATAATCACGAATGGGTAGAACGCACGTTCGACGTATTTAATCTTGCGTTGATTAAAAACAAGGTAGTTGCTAATGGCACACGATAAATGTGTGCTAGCTTTGAACAAGCGCCGCGAACAACGACTCACATAATGGCTTCCCACGAATACTCCCTATAGCGCCGGTTAATGTGGCGCCTGAATATCTTATTTTGAGACGAAAAATAGAGACGTGTCCTTCTGTAGGGGCCAATATTAATATTTTATCTTTATACACGATGTACGATAATGATTGATATGAGCTCAAACAGCCCTACGTGTGGCGCGCGGCGCGGTACTGTCAGTGCCTCCTGTCGAATGATCCGGGAAGCTCAAATTACCGCTGAGGTCGAGACAGGTAGTCTTCGGGAATCGCTGCGATACACTGTACTCCCGCTCGTCGGCTAGTTAACATCGGTCGGGAAACCCCAAAATGGCATGCCAGTGTCCGCTCACATTTTTCGCACACGAGGTGCTCTACCAAGAACGACGATTTGCTTGTTTGTAAAGTTCATTTTGTATATTACTTAGGGGACAGGGTGAGCTAAAAACATAAACAAATAGTTTATTTTATTGATTTGAAATTAAACTTTTCCTCAGAACATGATTCAGCGTCTTATTTGCGTTTGCTCGTCATTCTAGTGTTAAAGCTGGTGATTTACGAAAACGACTTGTGTCCTACACAAACCCCTTTTCTCCAATTCGCCTCATGTGCAACTCTTATTTATCAGAGTGGTTGCAAACCAAAAACTGGATATTTCTAAAAGTTTGCCAAAGCTTTTATGAGCATTTTGCAACGAGAGAAGCTGGATACTGGTTTGTTTTCTTTGAAGCAAAGCTCTACAGCTTTTCTCGTTGCAGGTTGCTCTAAAACACATTCGTAAACTTTTAGAAATGATCAGTCTATGGTTTGCAACTACTCTGACAAATAAAGTTGCACAAATTATGCACACGATGTAGACTCTGAGTCTAGATCGTGTGCATGGATTCTCATATAAGACTCCTTTCCGAAATACTTCCCTCTGTTGGCAGCTGTGCAATCCCTGCACAATGGTGGACTAAACCCGCAACGTCACGGCACACTTTATGCGTTTGGTTGGATTAAAAGGCAAAGACACACCCACATGAAAAGATGATGAGCGCAGTGACGTTCCACTTTCAACGCTGTTTGATTTGCTCATCGGCTCCTAGCCTTGGCCGCGCTCCAACGTTGGCTATCTTATTGAATGACTTGCAAGTTCCACGATGTCAGTTTGTCTGCCATTGTGCAGGGTATCCGACGTTCTAATAATCGGCACGCGAATTTTGAAAGGAGTCTATAGAGTGATTTGCTCGAAGTTTTACTATTTTATGCGTTGAAAAATGATTTTTTTTATATAGAAAAGACGGTGCTGTTCTGAGAGAGCATAAATAATATTTCGGCAAAGATGCCTGACACCGAGCGCCGGGTTCTTATCTCGGAGAGACCTATAAAACACTTCTGAGCATTACAAAAATATTTTTGTGGTGTCGGCTGTTGAGAAATTAAAGCATAACACTAGCCTCTGTATACAAAAACTGGCGAAGCCTATACTCTTCAAAAAATGCTGCCATGGGTAAACAGAAACCCCAAACGACTCCATCGACACCGTTATCTATAGGCACGCACAAATAATTAGATTATTGAATTACATACGCGCAGGATCACCACAATAGGAGCCGCTTTGGCATTTAACGCCTGCAGCAGCGCGTGAATCAAAGTTCTGAAATCCTCTACCGTTTGTTCGGTACACAACGCAGCAAAGTGGCTATGTGGTGTTGACTGCTGTATATATAATTCTGAGAATGGAGCTGCGCAGCAGAAAACGAAAGAGGTAAAGAAAACAAAATGGAAGGCAAACAAATAAAGGGAAGTGACTATAGTGACAAATATCTGCCTGATACCTATTGAACTAATACTCTAATGTCCTTCGGTACAAACAATATATTAAAATAACAGTCTCGTTTTTGTTTTTTAACCAATTATTTCAGCGCGCAAAGTTCTACGTTTAGCATATTATTTGAGACACCAAACAATACAAAAATTATTTTTGTTAGATGTTTGCCTAGACATCGGACAGTCAGCGTAACTATTTTTTTAAATTAAATTAAAAGTTTTTGTTTTGTTTTCTACAGAAAAGTTGAATGCATAGAAATTGCCAAAAATATAGGCTAAACGAAACAAAAATAATAAGAAGAGAAAGATAACTTATTAAGCAAACATTATAGTGCAGATGAAAGAACACCTAATTCTGGATAATATGGAAAAAATATCGAGGTTCTGTATATGATAGTTGCTGACTAAATTAGTCCTGAACATCACTCAAAATAGTATATAATGGTATTGGGCTTACTCTCTTCCCTAACTAAGATTAGTTCTGCGTAACCGAAGAGCTGTGAAACGCGTGGTGACGAACCAGAAGTTACAACGTTGCAAGTGTAGGCGTCATTTTTTCGTTCGCTACAACCGTGAGGCTGCGCATGACTCAGCATGAATCGAACGCAATCTTGATCGAAGGAAGCTTCGCGGTGCCACTAGATACTGTCACGCAACAACCGACCTGCTATCTGGTGCCTCACCCCGACATGTCGTACTGTGTTCATCAGACACCAATGCAATTGCAACAGAGCTGACAGAAAAGCTGTGATAACTGACGA
The DNA here is from genome assembly GCA_037355805.1 of Ixodes ricinus. Taxonomy (NCBI): domain Eukaryota; kingdom Metazoa; phylum Arthropoda; class Arachnida; order Ixodida; family Ixodidae; genus Ixodes; species Ixodes ricinus. The sequence goes on along the minus strand of JAZHYW010050808.1, from coordinate 149,625 downwards.
TGCCAAAGGAGACGAACGAAAATAAAGGGCGATGAAACGATCGCTAAAGACCCTCAAGGCTACGCATCTCGACCACATCGTACTTTCAAGCATCGTGGGGCACCTGTCCGGAGGCGCTGGAATAGTCTCACTTGCCACGCGTCGTTTTAGGTCATGTTGACTGTGAGAGTACGTAACTGTCGAAGCTACCGTGCGACATTGTCGCTTCATTGTTTGTCTCCGTTTCACTCAGTTCAGTTCACCGAATACGCAAACAACGGCCGCTGAGGTAGCACTGTTGTTGGCAGCGCTGCACTTCACAGAAATTTGGTTGCTGCGCATGCGGGGTGCCGACAGCCTGCGTGGGAAGAGCTAACTTGCTTACAAATTTTAAAGAGCGAAAGAGCATGTAGGCCTATACTCAGCCGTCACGTTACCGTAGGTGGTTGTTCGCTGCTTTTGAGTACGTTGAGTGCTAAGCTTCTAGGGTGTGCTCATTGGTGGCGAGAAGCTCGGGAGGAAAATATCCATAAATGCTCACACACGCAGTTAGATTTGAGTACGTCTGACCGCGTTGCGTCGAGGAGCGGGCGCGAATCATCGTGACATACGCGCTTTAGTGCGATGCATGGCAGCCATTTCGAGGAGTAGCTCGGTAGGCGGCGTACAAAGCATGGATGGCCTGGTAACTCGAAGTAACAACGCAGTCAAAAGCATTCAAATGCTCGCAAACGCAACTGTGGCTCACTCACGTTAGCTGCCAAAAGCACTCTTCAGGAGCTTACGTTTATGTTTTCATGGTTCTCAGACGCTTAACATGGCACACGTGGCGCGTTTTTCTTTTCTTTTTGAGAGTAGAATAATAAGTCTTTTCAATTTGAGTTGGGAGAAAAATTCAAAAGTGGTCGGTAATGGTCCTCCGTCGATTGAATGGATTGTGGCATTTAAATAAAGGCGAAACTTACGAGTCTTGGAACTAAAATAAAAAAACTCTCGATTCGTCGGGAGTAGTGAATCGTTTCTGAAGTGCTCGTTATCGTAAGGCGACTTTACTTATTTCATCTGGTTTCCATAGTGCTGGATACATATTAGAGTCACAAAACTAGACATGCCTTAACACGCGAGAAAAGAAAAACATGTTTGAAGCACGGACCAGTGCGAGGAAACGAGAATAAGGCCCAAATGTTAACATGAAGTCTTATTTTCTCAAAAGCAAAAGCACCAAAATTTGACGTGTGCCTTTTTGTACTTTTAGTTCTAAGCTGAAATGTCAAGTCAAACTCGGTGTTGAATTTCAGTACGGATTTTGCTAGTTCTGCTGTCACAGCAGAACTAACAAAAAGGTTTCCTTCAATTGCACCGAATATTATATATATATATATATATATATATATATAATATATATATATATATATATATATATATATATATATATATATATATATATATATATATATATATATATATAAAGAAAAGACTGTTTTGTTGGACGACGAAAAGTGTATATGAGAGTAAACGTACTTCGCAGCATTTTAGTGGAGTTTTATATATTGTTCGACGTTTCGGCCTGAGTCAGGCCTGAGTCAGGATGTCTATATATTTTATTTTCCTGGACTAGATTCTTATTCAACATTATCAGAATCATTTATTAAATGTTTTGATTACTCCATACGAAGTATAAAAAATAGCATTTCACTGATTGGTCCCAATCCTGTCACTCCACAGGTCAGATGCTCTAGTTCAGCGTACTTACCTCAAATGACGGAGAGCGAACTTTTGAGGATTATAAATGCTATGCTAATAACTAAAACACCAAGATTTGAGAATATTAGAATACGATATATTGGGTATAATTTTGATGACTTAAAACACGTTTTAATGAAGATAATTAATGATACCTATTATACCGGAAGAATTCCTAAGAGCTTGAAGATATCTATTATACGTCCAGTGTATGAAAAGGGTAAAAACAGGAATTAGAGAGCTACAGGTCCATTTTTATTCTACCTGTATTAGCTCATCTGATCGAAAAGGGGAGCAACTAACAATGGCCAGTTTTTGTGATAAATTTAATCTATTTTCTAGCACGCAATGTGGTTTTCAGCAGCAAAAAAGTACAATTACACTTTTAGAAGAATTTTTGACTGTGTTAACAAAGCACTAGACAATAATAAGATATTCCTAGCACTTTTTATAGATCTATCGAAGGCTTTTGATACCATTGATCGATTTATGTTACTTGAAAAGTTTTACAAGGTTTCAGGGGACAGTTTTATAACTTTTATCTGAACTACTTTAACGACCGACTACAAATGTTTAAAATATGATTAATATAAGCAGTACAGCTAAAGTCGAATGTGGTGTACCACAAGGCACTCTGGGACCAATTTTATTTAATGTTTACATAAATGATATGGGTATTCTACCACTGCAAGCTAAGCTATTTCAGTATGCTGACGATACGGTGTTAGTTTTGCCCTATGGAAACTATGATGATGCTGTTTTAGTCTTCCAAAAAGATATGGGTGCACTAATATGTTGGTTTAATTCAAATGCCGTTTCAGTAAATTTTGCCAAAAACATAAGCTACTGTGTTTCCGAAATCCTCATTAACGAGTTGATGTGTCACCTAGAATTTTACTTCATTCAACACCGTGTAACAATTGTACCTGTAAACCTTTGCCATACGATAGTTGTGTCAAATATCTAGGATTATACGTGGACGAACATTTATCATGGAATCAATATGTAGAGAATGTAACTAAAAGACTACTTGCCGTTTCAGCATATTTGTACAGAATAAGAAGCTTGTGCAGCGTAAAGATAAGGCTACTTGAGTGTAGGTCGTTATCTGAATCTATTCGACGACATGGAATCACTTCATATGGGCACTGTTCTCCATCCAAGACGAATGCAATAGACAGCATTTTAAAACATATCGTGAAAGACATTACATACGGAACCCTGTATGGAACATTAGAGATGGAAGATAAAACAAAAAAAGCTCCAAGTTTTATTTTTCAGAAATTATTATATATATGTTCTCTTTATGAATTATTTCTATTATTCTACGTTCAAGGTTCTAGTGGACAAGCTTAAGGACCTAGGGCTTAAAGAAAGGTATAAGATCCTCAGAATTTACACACGGTATGCAAAAAGATGCAGAACTCACTAAATTCCCACATTTTAATGAGCTCACTCAGCCTTTAATGAAAATAAAGTTAAAAAAGTACTAAAAAAATGAATAAAAAACATTGTGTCTCTTTTTACCTCCATAACCACTGCTTCACTTTAATCCCTGCATACTTTCCTCACAATAGTTTTTATTAGTTGTGATCATTTTGTTTTGTGCCGAATTCGGGCTGTTTCGTATCAATGTAGGTATCGATGGTGACATTATACTCGTTCGATTTTTTCAATTGCTGCATTTATATGTATTTCGCTGGATTGACTGGTCCTACGCAAAGCAGGATACTGATTTTGTAGGCCAGCATTATTTATTTGTATTTGTACAGTGAATAAAGCATATTATCATCATTATTCATACAAGACAGATCTATGGGCTGAAGAAAATCAAGGAAAGGATATACAGTATTTAGTTATATACAGAGTGTTTTTCTTTAAGCTTTACAATTTTTTTTAAATCTATAAAAGTTACATTTTTATGGTTTGTGAAGGTGAATTTTACGGTCAAGGACACATAGTATAGGGGAATAATCGTAACGATCAGTCGGCTAATTAACAAAATTCGTTAATTAACTTTTTAATTAATGAAAATAGACATATGGTTCCAACTAGGAATTTGATGAGCGTCAGGAAACACCACAAAATCAGTAATTTTCAGAAAGACTTTGAGCGCGTGAGAAGCGTAATAGCGCACAAACGTTACCACTCGTGAAGCAGGTACAAAGCTAGCGGTTGCGGAACGCGGATGGTTAGATTATCATCGCGTTTTTCCACTGCTAGCTTTGCGCCTGCTGCACGAGTGGTAACTTTGATACGCTCCCGAGTTTCCCACGAGCTTCATGTCGTTCTTAAAAGAGTTCATTTAGAGGTTTTCGATGACGCTTAGTAAGTTTCTAATCGGAACCATATGTCTCTTTTCACTGATTAAAAAGTTAATTCACGAATCTGAATTAATTAGCCGACTTATCGCAAAGATTAGCCAACCATATAATGCCCCCTGGCCGTATAACTCACCTCCACACGCCGAATAAGTGTAACTTTCACGGCTCTTGTTAAACAAATTTGTAAAGCTTAAAAAGAAAACACCCTGTATATATAGTTCTTCTAACCCTAGCGCGGACAACATGTAATCCAAAGAGGGAACGAAAGCAAGAAAGAGAACACCGGAAGCAGTTTTCGAGTCCCTCGTGGCGGCAACACTAAAGAGATCTTCGGCCTGTTCGATGGCGTCCTGGCTTTCGTTTCCGAGCTGGCTGAGAAGAAAAGCTAGTTAACTTCGCCTAATGGGTTCCTCCCAACCAGAGATGGCGCACGCGAAACGATAATCGCCCGCATCGTCCGCCGTCGTCGGTGACAGCGTACGCGGCACTACGCAGATTTGCTTCGGTTCTTGTCGCTAAAGCCGGCCTCACAATGCAGCGTTAAACCCGACGCAGAGACACCACACATGCACTTTGAGATAACGCCTTCCTGCCTGGGTTATGCATCGAGCTCTCGCCCGCCTACCGTCATGGCGTAGCTGCTGCGCTGGACGCCTGCCGGTGTTTTGTTGTTATTTCTTTCCTTATGACTCACAAACCCGCAAACACGGATCTGAAGCGCGCCGCGAGCGAAGGAGATTGACGTGGTATAAAGGAAGAGCAAGCGAGAGCATGTCCCTCGGTGTGTCTTCAGGTTGCAGCTTCGCAGAAAATGCAGGATCGTTCTTGCCCTCTGGGGTTTAGGAGCGATGGCTGACTTTAGAATGCTTTGCACAGGCTCGCTGAAGCGTTACGCTTAACGCTTTTTTTTACAATCACTCGTATAGTGTTATTTTTTTTTTCACCGTGAACTGGACTTTCTTTTAGACTAAAGGGTCATTTGTTTGTGCTGGCGAAAACACGTTACAGGTAACGGAGTTACCGGTAATGGTGTTAGTTTTTTCAGTAACGTAGTAATGTACTCATTACCTTTTCAAAACAGAAACGGGTAACATACTTACGGTACTTATTTCGAGTAAAAGGTACGTAGTTACGTTACGTGTTACATATCCTTCACAAACATGAAAAAGTACACCTAAATTGTTTTGTGTGTGTATCCATGCGCTAAGCCAAATACATTTGTTGGCGTTTTTTGTGTTCTTTGCGTTTTCTCTCGTGGGTATTCAGATGAATACAATGAAATAAGATAAAGTAATTGTGTTCAGTTTCTGGGTGGACATAATGTTTCTTGAAATATGTCGCTTATGCATACCTGTAACGTGAAAGAGTAAATCGTGTTAATGCATGATTATAAAAGTAACGCAAAAGTATTGTGCGCTATTTTTTAACGGTAACAATAACGGTAACGCGTTCCTTTTATTTGAAAGCAAAGAGTAACGTTTTTCGTTACTTCTTTCGGTAACGCCTACAGCACCGCCTCCTTGTCTCCACGGCTTTGCTGGTTGTCTAAGATAGTCGATGTTTGCCCTGAACCCTCGAGTAGAATTTGATTTCTTTAATGCTAGTGCTTATGTTTATCAGGAATGGGTAGACATTTCTTGCGATTTCTTCCCTCGACCTTGAACATATAGACGGTGATTCGAATAACCGCTTTGAAGGAAGCGCCTAATGATTTGGCCCCTGACTATACGTTTTGTACGTAGACCTATTTCAGGAGACGCCGATGCATTTATTATGTTTGCAATAACGGCCTTATTAAAGCAAGAAATGCCTTTTAATGAAACCCACAATCGCTAAATTGTGTCTCGTCTATCCGTGCGTTCATTTTACGCTAAACGTTGTGGGGAAATTGACATACTGTACCGCGACCTATACTCCAGTTCACTCTCTACGCTAAATTTAGCGGAAAAAATGATATCGCGCGACCTAAACACCAATTTCAGTTTCTCCTCAAATTTTAGCGGAAAGTTGATGTTAGGGGATCTAACTTCACGAGACATATACGCAAATTCAATTTAGCCGCTAGAATTGGCGGTGAAATTGATGTAACATGACCTGTGCGCCAATTCACTCTCTCCCCTTAGTTTAGCGGGCAAATGTGCACCTGTGACCTGTCGTCACATAGCCTATACACCAAATAGAAGCCCCCTTAATTTAGGAAGAAAACTTGCGTCATATGACCTATATACCAATTCCGCCTTCCTTTTAAATTTAGCGAGGAAATTGATAACAATATACATGCCGAATGGACTGTTTCCTCACAACTGCCGGAAACGACTGTTTAATGTCTTTTCAAGAGATTTAAAAGATCGCTCGTCAAATACCGCCGTTCACGCCTTCTAGGACATGGGAGATAAAGGTCACTGACACTTTTCTTGGATACAAATAGTCGTCCGTATAAGTTATAGGTTTCCCTGAGCGGAGTTTGTTCGAATTTCGCCGTTCAACTCCTTGGTGCTGCAATCACACATTTGGCATCTCCTCAAAGTCGGGAGCCGAGCGAGTTGTACCGATCACCTGGCTGTTACCGAGCTGTGTTAAAGGCATTTGTTGGGTACTTGGGGTGCAGGGTTGCTTTCAGAAACAATTAGATCTCAAGAAAGAAATGACGGGAGGTAACGGACACTTCTCACTTGTTCAAAACCAATATACAAAAACCTTCGCATTAGTTATTCAACCGTGACTAAGAAAAGAAAGCAATAATTTCTAAACGTTATTTTAATATCATGGCGTATAAGTTAAAACACTCGTAAAGATTCAAAGGCGCGGACATATCAAGCGGTTAGTCTTTACAGCATGCGAATGCTATTTGCTTCAAACAAAAACAAAAATTCTGGCGTTTTCGAAAGAGCAGAATTGTGAAAGCATTCCAAAAGAAGACATTGTCCTGTACAACTCGTCGCCTATTCTTGCTAAGTCGTGTTATGTGTCATTTTAAACGCGCTTTTTCAATGTATCACAGCGCGTAAATATTATCGTCCCTCTCGTCTAAACACTTCTGCGTTAAAATTAGGAGGAGGTCTTTTCACAAGGTTCACTTCCGCATCCGATAAGTAATACCGTTAGAAACGTGGACAGGCATTTTTTCCTATTTTTTCCGGTTTAATGTATGAATCGCGACGTCGTCGTTCTTTATGTAATTCTTTCTTTACGTTTCTCCGAGTTCAGGGAGAACAGTCTGGACGGGTTCTTGTGTGTTTGGAATATGGCTACGCTCAGCCACTGAAACTTTATGGCCCGCGCGAAGAGAATGCATGGGTAAGCACATCTCAAATTGCCCCGCATAAAGCGACCCTCTGAAGGAAAGCACAAACAAAAGTACAGCAATACAGAGACAACAACTCTGCTTGAGGGCGACAAAATGTGCAGATACGCTTATGTGCATTGTACATATCAAACACACATCTCAATATTTGCACAAAAACGGCGTGTGTGTTCTTTCGCTGTATAAATATGTGGAGCCGTTCAGAGTTCGCACCCATTGAAAAATAAATTGGAACCTGAAGCGCGAGTGTTTTCGGACGGGTTCTTGTAAACGAGAAGAAGGAAAGAAATGTATTTTCTTTTTGTTGCTGTTTTGCTTATGTACAATATCTTTTTTCCCGCACTGTTCCTAACGGTTTCCGCGTAAATTAGTTTTTATTACCGTACCGTTTGAATTTTTATCGGACGAGTTACGCGCTCGGGTGTAATTTCCGCATTTTCCTTCGCGCTCGTTTTGGATTAAAAGCGGCATAAAAATTTGAATGTCTGTAATTTAAAAGTTGCGGTCTTTTGCGCCTCCTAGGTCCCCGAAAATTGCGATGATAGCGCTCCCCAATTTTAAACTCGAAAGGCAATAAAGAAACGTAAATACGCAACATTCATTCACGCTTGAGTTCTTTTTAATGCCCATTCTGAATAAGAATAGACGCGAGAAATAAATCACAAGTGCTCATCACAGGAAGGCATACATAGGTATGAACTTTAAAAAGATGGCCATCATTGAGAGGGCTAATGGCAGACTCACAAGACGGACTTGACTGCGATTTGCGTACGCGCACCGCATTCAACTTGACCGTTACGTCACGGATTCCTACGATCCCGCCTCGTCCGCGTACGCGGGGACTGAAATAGCGGCGGGGCATTGACCTGAAAAAGCATCTAATCTGGCAACAACAGAAGTTGTTATTGTTTTTTGTTTTTTCTGACAAACAAAACAAACATGGTGCATCACTTTTTTTTACCCGTTCGGTGGTTTCTTTTTTTACGTGATTCTTGGTTTCCGGAGTGGAAGAATCTGCAGGAACCTTGACTAGCTCACGCGCAGCAGATTCCGGTACTCCTACGAGTTCGCATCAAGCTTCTGTAAAAATTTAACTAGTCTAGCACCGAGATCTCTTCTGCACGCCCATTCAGCCTTTCAACGCGCAAGGCCTTTTTGCGGATGTAATTCACCGAAGTGTTGTGCGCGAGCGTGCGTTTCTTAAATGCATCTCCAAACGTTGCCTCAGCCGGACGAAGAAGTTGTAGCTTCTTTCGCGCGTGGAAACAAGAATCTCGCCACAAAATGGACCAGCGAGGGGATAAAACAGAATAATGCGCAATTTTTGTTTTGCAAATCTAAAATATGAAAGAAAAAACAAATGTTGTGTTGTTGCCAAACGAAACGTTTTTCGAGGTGATCCCCCGCATAGAAACCGTGAGTGAAATCATTGGCGGATATTTCAACCCCCCGTCAGCGGATAAGGTTCGGATCCCAAGAGTTGAGATGTGATGATCACGTGATACGTGGTCCGAAGAAGAAAATCGCGATACTGTCAGTTGTGTGAATCGCCCGAAAATAGCATTTGAGACGTAAAAATGTTAAAGTTAGGTGTTTGTGATAAGTGTACATATTTTGCACCCTCCTGTTCCTTGTATATAGTTAATTTTGGACAATGAAATCGCAAAATGGCTCACATTGTAGTAAACACAATTTGAATATATTGCTCTTATAAATGTTATAAAGATTACAAATGCCCATACAGATTAGGTCTATGTTACATTCTAAGAGGCGATATGGTTGACTCTTGCAGTATTTGGAGCTTTCGGAGTGATACTCCTGTACCAATAAAAAGCTTCAGCCCATAAAAAAACAAAAGCCGTTTACAACTCCCTGTAACGCCGAATTAGAGCGCAGCTCTTGAGGAGGAGGAGGGGAAGGTACGGAGAGGAGGCTATGCCCCTCCTCCTCTCCTGCTCGCCTCCCATTTTGGGGGAAAATTTTCCGCTAAATTTATCATTGAAATTTTTCCGCTAAATTCAGCGTGGCAATTTTTTTCGCTAGATTTAGCGGGGAAATTTTCCCGGTAAATTTATCGGTGAACTTTTTTCCGCTAAATTAGCGGGAGATTTTTTCCGCTAGATTTAGCGGCGTAATTTTTAGCGAGGAAAATTTTCCGCTAAATTTATCGCGGAAATTTACCCATAATGCACCCCGCAATCACGCCTACGGCGACGGCGACGCCGACGCCGACGCCGCCTGCTGGAAAAAGCGCCTAAGAGCTGCGCTCTAAAAAAAAATGCCAGTGTGCTTACTCGGTTCCAGCTACAGTGATGTCCGGGTCGTGACTCCTCGTCTTAATTGCCGGTTCCCTCATCTCGGTGACGCTAAATAGCAGTTTCACGGGACGTATGTCTTTCTATGCGCGGAAACAGTGCTTTTCTGCTCGGTCGAGATTCTTTTTTTTTTTTTCTGTCAGGATTGACTGGGTCTGCCGGAGTAGATAGACGGCGACTCAAACTAACATCATCCGGCACTCAATGTTTATACATACCGGTTGTGATTCGGACTTAAGACGAGTGACGATCGAGAAGTCGTCCCGTTGGCAGCCATAAAGGGCCGAGTCGATACCGCTCTGGCGACTTCGAAAGGAAACAAAACGGAATGAACTGGGATTTTCGCGGCACAATGAGGTCCTAGATCATACGCGCTGAGCTTCTGTCGTCGATGGAGCCACTCACCCTACTTCAGAATTTCACAGACACCGAAAACGACCCCAATAACTAAGCGGTCGCGTGGAAACAATTCATGAAAGTGTCGGACGCTGTCCATTGAGATGGCAGAACGCGGCTTATCGGAAAGAACGAGCCGACTGGTGGAACCGCTTTCTACGTGACAGGCTTTAGTATTTGAGCTGACCGTTTAGTGTGTTTCGTTTTACTCAATTACGACTGCACCCTACGCTAATGGCGCCAAGAAAGCACAGTGAAAAGTGCATCGTCACGTCAGTCATTGTTAGTGTGCGTTTGCTCTCAGCAGCTAAAGCTATCGCGCTGAGTTAAGGCGTGGCTCTCGTGCACTTTTTGTGCCTGTCAGTTACAACGAGCGCCGTAAGGACGCTCTTTTCTCGCCGTTCGATTGGATTAATCGAAGCGTAGTGTCGCCTGCGGGATGCGGAAGGACTTGGTGTGAGGCGGAGGATAGCAAGCAACCGCTTCAGCTTTCAGCGCTCTCCAAATTAGGGACACAATTTCCTCTCCTACATTGTCTCTCGTATGTTCAAGTCAAAGTCAAATGCATCGTATATAACGCCTAACTTTCTTCAGTTCAAAAATAATGCAGTGTTAAAACTATGTACAAATCAATATCAGCCCAACCTTTCGCCGTCGAGAGCATGCCCAGCTTTGAGGCGCTCGCTGCCTGGTTGAACAAAAGCTTCGTCATGTTCCATATTTGTCATAGTCGTGGAGGCAAAATCTGAGGCGACAAATCTTAAAGAATAAGCTCACTCATCAACGCACCTTCGCCTCCAATTTTCTCCAATCGTCCACGAACTTCCGATGGATCTTAGCTACTCGCCTCGGCTCCTCCGATTAGACAGCCCTCAAGAGACGATCCCCGTCGGATGCCGAATTCCACCACGACCAGCAGGGCTTTCTGGGGCCCTTAACCAGATAGCCTGCCTGCCTTCCTGCACAGCCACCTTCGCAAAGAATGCGCCGTCCTTCAATATTGCGGCCGAGCAAGCTCGCAGGTGCCGTTCAATTGCCAGGACCGCGCCTCCCGCTGTCTCAAGAGCTGCTGCACACACACGCACAAACGCACGCGTACAGCCACAAGGATCGAGCGTCCATTCTTGGTCGGGGCCCTCGATAGCAGACGGTGCCTCATGCAGGTTTAATGGCATATGGAAAGCCCGAACCGCGATGAGTGCTCCTCAATCGATGTTGCCCGTCGTAAACTGAGGACAGCTCCTCCTCAGACGTCCGAGCGGGGCTCCATTGTGTCGCGACGGCCGGATCGAAAGCCCAATCTTTTGCGGGACGTCTGCAGAAATTGTGCCGAGGCTCCATAAGATGACGCTCACAGTCCTTCCTGCGACCGCCGCGCGCCGCAGCTGTTTGTGCGTGCGCCGGTCGGCGTTTGCCGGCCTGACAGGCCGCCACTGGATGCTTTGGTGCACCGAGGTTTGGGTTTCTATCTCGGTTTTCTTTTTGTGTCGCCCGTTGTAACTACGATAATAATGCAGTCATGTTTTTTTGTTGTTGTTTTTTGCGCTCGCATATTTTGGTTTAACAAGCATCATACTAAATATTTTTAGTGAGTGATTTTTTCTTGTTGCACTTAAAATCCATATGCACTCAAAATCAATATATCAAGGCAACTTCCAAGAAAGTCTGAGCGGAATCTTAAAGAAGACACTGGTTGGGCAGCTCAATAATATTTTTTTCTTCAAAGTTCAAAGCTTTTTGAAGATTACTTTTTCTACCACAAACAATAAAGTAGGTTCCCCTAAAAAAAAAAAAAAGTAAGGACATTCTGATAAGGCCAGGGAGCTATCTCAAAGCTTCGAGTTTTCTGTTTCAAGAATTCATAATTGCTTCTGACAATCAAACGTACATAAAAGTTACCCGTTTGTGGGTCGTGTGGGGGATGTGAGGGTGACCGCAGCGTCGCGTCTCGTGGCGTTCGTCGCGAATTCGCACAAAACAAAAACAAAAAATAGATGTCGTCACCTGCTTTGTATCTACCAAAATCCCGAAGTAATAATATTAAAGTTTCACACGCGCTTCCCACATGTTCAGTGCTCAGAAATCCCATGTTAGGGCGTGTCTCTGAGCATCGAGAAACCTTAAATATCAGCACGTCAGCATCGCATGCCCGCCGAGGTGGCGATTGCTGAAAGATCCCTGCCGTGTTAAAATCCAGAATACGGCATTCGTTCGCAGCTTTCGTTCCTTCTTTCTTAACAAAAAAATGCAAAAGAAAACCTGAAGTGCCGTGAATTTAGATCTGATATAATAATTATTTCTTCGATCTTTCACAACAATGCAAGGACGAGGTTCCTTGTACTGTTGTTTCCCTGCTTCACCGGCGCAGGCACACAGCTCTTGTGTTCCCACGCTTTGAACTCAAATCGCAGCTCGGCAGGCGGCAGAGATTGATGAAGTACTGTATTTACAACCCTTTATAGCGACGCATAAAACAAGGTGGCGACTCCTTCAAACTCTATCCACTGCTAGATTAATAGTAAAGCTTCTGAAATTTAATCCGTCACTAGTGTGAAAACACTAATAATAATAATATTAATAATATTAATAATAATAAATCGGTTATTGAGCAATTCTTGTACAATATTTTGATCGAAGGTCCGCAAAATACCATACCAAGGTATGGTATTCCACGTGCACACGTTATCCCACATTCAAAAGCTTTCAATAAAATTCTTGAGCATCAGTGGTGCTTTCTTCAAGTCGGCAATACAAGCGTTTTCCCACCCAATGTAAAACTCTTAATTTATAATTCAAATTCAAATTCTCGGTTATCTCATTGTCACATGGGGTGTGGATCTATAAATGCATCTTTTTACTCACAAGCTGAAGACATCTTTCATAAGCATGAAGACATAAAATACAATATTACAAATATAAACTTGCTGCAATGTATACGGGATGCCTTAAATTAACAGATAATCTGTTGCAACGTGCTATTAACCTAATCGAAAAAAAAACAGTTATTTAATACGGAGTGCTCAGTGCCGCGGCCTGGATGGTGTAAAGTCGTAGAACAAGCTGCGGGCTACAGAAGCTTCAGTACACTCTATCCACACTATTGAATATTTTAGACGAGCAACGCGTTCACATCGAGCTTGCAAAACAAACAGCTGTGGCGGTCATTTTTTTCTTTCTAACTGTGTGTTATTTTTTGTTTATAACCTTAATAATTCACATTGAAAATGCATTTGTTACTTTTCTGGCCGTCAAGTTTCAAAATGTAGGGGCAAGGCCCGAGTCAAGGAGCATTATTGCACATCTTTGTTGCATGTCGCCATTCCCCAATTGTCTGTTCTATATATAAAAAAAAACGTTTAATCGAATTGAAGTTGAATCTTCAAAGCCTTTGTGGTCGAGTGCTATATTGTTGACTTCGCAGAATACTGAAGATAGAATGCTCCAAGTTCCTCGAAAGGACGCTGTGTGCTATATCCGACACCTCTTCACGCCAACGGTGGAGGCAATATTCCTCGACATTTAGAAATAAAGGGAGATTACAAATAAGATAACCAGTGGTCATTCGCAAAGCGTTTTTGACAACAGAAGAAAGAACAATTTACAGGGAGTAAAACTAGCAAAAAAATCAATGTTAACGCAACTGACGCGCAATCCAATTCTATTGACGCGCGCTCTCTTCCATCGGGTTTGATGCTGTATAGATTCCTCCTCAGAATAATCTAGGACGCCTCCCTTCGATGAAGGGTATTGTTTGACCAAAGAGAAAACGTACATGATTGCATGATCACGATCAAACATAAAAAAGTGAAGGAAGTATCCCAGTCTGAATACCTACTGAAAAAGCTAGTCTAATATTTCTGGGACGATAGAGCGCCACCATCATCACAAATAAAGATGATCGCGAGGATATGAGAAATAGGCATATGGTCTTACTTTTCGTCGTCCAGTTAGATCCGTTGAGAAACATCCAACTTCTCTCGCCCCGCCGGCCCAGTTTGCGAAAGCCCGAAGTCTCGCCTTAAAACATTCTAGAGGTTTCTCTAGTCCATACAAAAGCCCCTCCTCTTCTTTCGCCATCGTGTGGACCTAACCACAGGCGACAGCTCCGGCAAAATCGTTCTTTTTCGTCCCTAGCCCTCGGATATACATCGAACCAAATCTGGCAAAGATAAAGTTTCGCGGTGGCTGGGCACGAAACAAGGGATAGCTGGCTGCGCACATCTCTGCAGCGGCGGAGCGTTGCAGCGTTGCGCAAATTAGGGACGACACCCTACGTCAGTTCTCGTTCGCGCTGAATCCGCGCCGTTTCGCCTTAGCACTGCTTTTCCCACCGGACCCTGGCGTATAACAACGTTTTCGAACGTATCGGACCCCCTTCGCAGGCCAGGGGCGCCTCCGCGTAAACTTGCCGAGCAATTTCTTTTTTCCCGCGGTCGGACTAGATCGAAACGGCCCAGATCGATTTTCGATTTTGGGGACGGAGAGACAAGGCAATCCTCCGCTCGCTCTCTCTCTCTCTCTCTCTCTCCACTCCGTTTCACCTTACGGTGGACTGGAGCTGACGCTGAGAGCCATCCCAGCCAATCCAGAGTTGTGAAAGTATCACGTGACTCTGCTCCCCGCCCGTCACTGTGCCCCTCTCGAGGCTCAGGTGACACTTAGGCGGCCTGGGATTGGCCTCCATGTCTCGTGGCGTCCTCTGGGGTCCGTCGTTTGGCGAAACGAAGTGTCGAAGTGTATGCGTGAAGGCATGTTAGTGCGTGTGTGTTTGTTCCCATGAAATGTGCGTAGAATTCCTTCAGATTCGGTCGATTACAGTGTTATTTCCTTACGTCTGATATTTTCCCTTGGGGAAGCTGCATGATAATTATTTCTCGTCTCCCGTACAGCAGCGCGCAAACATAAATGTTGAGTGGGTAAAACAAAAATAGGCACGAGGGTCGTAGTTCGATTCATAGCGGTGATCTATGTTTCTGATGAGTTCGAACCGTGAATCGACCCGGCTATCGACAAGCGAAGTCGCCCAATGTGATATTTTGATTTGGGGCATTATCTATCGGCACTTCCGAGGCGCCTGCTCTCGAACCCTTCTTGGAAACGGGCCAATACGATACTTCTGGCGCTAAACTTGCTGCGCTTTTTTCGTTTTTTGTGCAATGTTTATGAAAACTCGTTTTTCGGTGTATCAATTTTTATTCGCTTCGCTCATTTTGCTTTATTTAATTTCTTTCGTTGTAGGGGATATTTCGTGGAACAGTAATGAATTCATTGCAGCACAAATGTTTTTGTGTGTTTTTTACAAAGGATCTCTTCAAGTGGGCACATGAGGCAGCTCTGCTTAATTCATTTTCCCATCCTCTAAAATTTGTATTTATGTGTATGGCATGCCTTCTAAATTAAACGCGATGAAAAGGTCAACTTACAAGATTAAATACAATCTTCGGTGCCTGAGACTGAAAGTTCCGTGGTACTAATCGCCTCGTGTTGCGTTCAAATAGCGGCAGAGACGCGCGCATTGTCAGGAAGGACTGGTAACTGTGTCCAAGCAGCGCGAGACTGACATTTAGATTGCACGTTGAAGATCACCAGCTGGATTCCAGTACATTTCGGGGGCTTCGCTGAAGCTTTGAGCAAAGTTGTACTTACGCAAGTGGGGTAGAACCTTGAGAACAAAGCCATCTATTCTTTGAAATCGATCAGATTTTGTTGTCGTAATAGCTGAGTGCGCGTGTGATAAATTCTGACTGTAGTGTCTGACGTAGAAGAAACGAAAGCAAAGGTAAGCAGACAACTGCCCCTTCATTGATATGACTTGGGCATTTTGGACATTTGATACTATTGTGAATTATGCAATAGTTTCTAACTTCCAGAACACTGATGTGATTTCGTGAATGTCAAACCTGTGAAATAAATAACAGTTTATGGTTCATAAACAACACCGTTGCATTGATCATCATGAAGCAATCGGAAGGGTACGCCAATGAACTAATCATTTCCGTGTTTGCATGTTTATACATTTCTTTTTATTTATAATATTTATACGCTAATGACCTAATCATTTGAGTGTTTGCATATTTATACATTTATTTTTATTTGTACATATTTATGCGCTAATGGACTAATCATTTGAGTGTTTGCATATTTATACATTTGTTTTTATTTATACATATTTACACGCTAATGGACTAATCATTTGAGCCTTTGCATATTTATCCACCCTTTTTCTCCAGCAGTTAAAGGTAGTTGCCTTTCTTTGTAGTCTTTGTGCCTAGATTTTGTATGATTTTATCCCTGCTGTCCGCCATGCCTCAATGTAAAAAAAAAGAAACAAAAAAAACTATAATTTGTGCTTAAAATGTTGTGATAGCGACAATCTTTGTACAACTTTTGTTTTCTCTTGATTACTGTTCTTCCCGGCTCTGTTGCTGCTTCCTGTAGGCTGTCAGCGACCCGTCAATCTGTACCTGACAGGTGTTTTCCCTGATCGCCGCCATCTTATGGTGGAAATAAACATCATTATTATTATTATGTGTATTCCACGTAACGTGTGTATAAATTGCATGAAACTTAACAATGAAGCTCTGCCCCCCCCCCCCTCACACACACACACACAATTTATGTGCTGCCCTCTAGAGCGCCTTTATTGGATAGTGAAAATAACATGAATAAATACAAGGAAGGGCTCTTAGTTCAATTTTGTCTTCAACACTATTGCTTTTTGGTGTTCTCAATATGTTTCCCTGTGCAGTGCCACTGCTCATGTCTTCAAATACTTGTGAGTCTTATTTTCTGACTTGAATGCAGATTCCAGTACCTAAACGGCTTATAAGTACAAACGGCTCTTAGTTTTACTACGACATATCCGAGTTTTTTTTTTTTTTTTTTTGGCATTTATATATTGCTCACAAGGTCAACCACTGTTGAGTAGAAAAATATTCCGAGCAAATATCAGATCTGTATATTTAGAATATCAATTTCATAGAGCTGCTCACTTTATTTGACTCGAAAAGAAACTAAGCTGTTTCCCATTAAAGCTGAAACGGAACACAGCTACTTCATTTTTTTTTGTAGGACTCCTGATGTAATACTTTATCAGTTATGCATAGTGCTCGTAAGTCAATTTTAAAATATGTTAATACATTTAAAAAGTCGGCGCAAGCAGTGTGCATATCTTCACTGCTGCTCAAATACATACCTCACACTGACACGCTAAATATGGCTGGAAGGCTTCCACTTCATGCTTTAACGGCTCATAAAACATTTCGACGGTACTTTCGATGTAAAACTCCTAATAAATAACGCACATTTCAAATATTGGAAAGCCAAATCCTTCCTTTGGATTTGCAAAGTTAATTATCATTCTGAAAACTATCTTTCAAACATGCAAAGTCATATGAGGCTGTTAATGCTCCAGGACACCTGTATAATACATAAAATTCAATACTATAACGATTGGAAAGAAAGTGGCGACACGCGCTCCCTCGGATAATCCTGTAGCCTTAGAGCAGAATGAGCAGGTCGTTGTTATTAAATAATGTATTTACAACATTAAAACCTAAAATGAACATTTCCATTCGACTCACAAACATATACAATCGGGATTTTTTTTTAGAAAACAAATTATTTAAGACGGCTTTGAAAGAAAAAATGAGTGATATAACCTTAGCAAAGAATTGCCGCGATGAAAAAGAAAAAATCTAAAGAATTCGATTCTTCTAAATTCACACATGCCGGTGGCATTTGTTAAGCTATAGATCTGCTATCCTATACCTATTCTCGCTGAATAAACTTACTCCATATATTTAGCTGATTCAGAAATTCTTCAGACTAACAAAACTGGTTCAGTTCAGGGACTTCAGGAGGCTACCACGATATTGGCTACCAGAATAATGGCTGAAACTAATTGTGAAGACTAGGAAGTTCGACTTGCTCACAATAAATTGGCAAAGTCTTGATTTCGCCTTCAAGAGCCTGTGGCAACGGAAGTTCTCAAAAAGCATTCTCATAATTATATCATCATTATGGATAAATTCGCATTATAAATGTAGATGGCTAAAATATGCTAATCCTCGTTATAATATGGTATGACACAATCAGATTCAAAGCGTATTGAAACCACCCTTTATCCACATAGTGTCTTTTTACAGTTTAAGTAGTACCCCATCTACTTGGGAAACAATATTTCATCTCTTTTCCGCCTTCTTGAGTCAAACACAGCGGCTAGGTGTCGTGAAGCAGCAAATCATACTGTCCTAAAAATAACACAATGAAGGTGCAGCTCACTAACGAAAAACGGCAAACTTGAACAACAGCCGTGGTCCGATGAATATGAGATCACAAAATCTCCAGCTGACATTCAAATCGTACTCGGTCATTATACGCATTGTACACTTTATTGCAAATGATGTACGTTTTCCCGTGATCTTATTTTAGGGTATACTTATTGCCTCTCCTGATAGCTTTTTCCTATTTTGTTTTGTCTAATCCCCAAACCTGTTCCCTCTATTTTTTTTTTTTTTTTCAAAATTATCAAAATAATTCTTGTGCATGTCGTCTTTCCCGCGCGTGCAAACAACCACCTTTTTTCAGTCAAACTCAAACCTTTCGCGGGACATTGCTCTAATTCCTGGTTTCTCGCCACGAGTGCATCTACCAGGACTTTCAATGAAACGCCCGCCTTTCTCTTTAGCACGCTCACTTCCAAATGCCACCGTACCATGGTGCAGCACTCGGATGTCTGTTTTGCACTCTTTTTAGCTTGTATTCCACGTATACTTCCGCTTGAAGCTCTGGACGTTTCTGTGAGAGCTTTTTTCTCGCTAATTGAACCACTAGAGCCGTGAGGACCCTGGGCCCGGACAACAATGGGCTCCGCTCTCGACGAGAGAAGGTCCGAGTTTCTCCAGTAATTAAGTCGTTCTCTTTTTTTTTCTCTCTCTCTCTCTTTTTTGTGGCAGTTCCTCCGGGCGAGCCTGTCATCCTGGACGAAGACGGCAAGCAGTTGCAGGGACTGGTGGGTCCGTTCAACGAAGGAGACCCTCTCCAACTCACCTGCCAAGTGGATGTCGGTAAGACGTCCCCCGTTTCGGTACGCCCCAAGTCTTGAGGCGGACTGGACCAGCGCCCATTGAGATGTGGAATTAACTTGACGCGATCTCACAGTGATAGTGACACGTTTTACTCATTGATTTCCTAGAAGTACCAATTCAGTTGAGTGAAACGACTATGTTAAACGACCCTACAGAAATATATGCTTGTTCTCGGTAGCAGTATAGTTACGGTTCCACGATTAAAACATAATCGGCATGTTTCAATATACTAAAAATGCATATACTACGAGACAACATAAGGACTATTTCCTTTTCTCACTCGGCCATTCGAAATCGCCAGAGTCGTCGCACTCGCTTTCGTGAATCTTATTCTGTGTCAAAGCCAGTGCAACAGTCTAATGCTTTAATAAAAAAACAAGTACTCTGGGAGTCTCAGAGTGGCGGCCAGCGTTTTGTGAAAAGAATAAGGTCTGAAATAGGCGGAGTGCGATTGAAAGTCTTGGAAGAAGATGGGTGGATACGAGCGCAAAAACGCCCGAGGTCCACATTTAGGCACAGGGGTCACTGATATTGGGCGGCTGTAGCTTCTGCGGTATGGGTGCCTTTCTGAAAACAAAAAAAAACTAATAAACGGAAACAGAAATAATTCTTTATATAACACTTTCCTTCGAACTGTATGTTAAGCTGCCAAGGAAATGGCGAGAAGCATAGATAAACTACTGTTCAGGCATAGGCAACAAGGGAGGGTAAAAAAGACATGACATGACGAGCCACAGCCCTGCACGTACAGCTAATGTAGAGTTTTCTGCGTTTCGTCGAGAAGAAATTGTGAATTTCTCTGGTAACGAACAACGCTTTATAAAAACCGCTCCGTAAGTTTGGTATTGGGACGGCTATACTGCCGGATTCGTCGAATAACAGCCACGAAGGACTCTTGGGGACAACAAGCGGGAACAGAGTGAGTCCGTAGAATGCTTGTTTTTATTATTATTGACTCGATACGCCACCACGTTTTGTATTTGGCAAGCGTCCGAAGTACCGGTGCTGCTTCACTTGACATACACCGTTCGGACTCCCGCACTGCCGCAATAGGCATGTTCGCACAAAAATACAAACAAAATTTAAAAGAAAAAACAGAGCTTCGTGAAGGATTGCCGCCCCGCGACAAGAGCTTCGGCCGCTCTCTTGGGTCGGCTTAAGTAGCCTGCGGGAAATTAACCTGTCTGGGGTGTCGGTAGTAGGTTTTCCCCGTAGATGCTGTCTCGACCAAGTAGTTCATTGTCCCCGCAGTGGGCCCGTGGCAGTTTCCCCGGAAGGAAGATGGCACAGCTGTCCACGAGGGGCGTCTGGTCTCCTCTTGTATCTGCGTGGTGCCTAAAACGACGACGCACCACGGCCTGAATTCGCTTGTTCCAGAGAAGAATCGAGAAAACACGCGGTTTCCACGAGATTAATAGTTTGTTGGAATTTAAGATCTCAAGCGGAAGCTCTATCTTTAGCACTAGCTTTTTGATTTTGATCATTCTTTGGTATTTCGGGATAACATGCAGTCAAAACACGACGGATGGCAATGATCACGTGCTGGAAACGGGGCCTCACGTACAGATCTCAGGTTGCAAAAGGCTATGGTCAAAAAATATGCTCTCGTGTCTGCGTTACAGCCAATACAAAAAATCGGGCATTGTTTCGGAGGCTTCTCCATTACGGACTGCAAATGGCAAGTTTGCCGGCCGAGTTATTTTGAGAACATTCGGAGTGTAATTACTGTTGCGCATATAGCTTGTCAGAGCGAAAACATTTCGTCATAAAAAAATATGAGGAAGGTTTCGTGAAAAGACTGCTTGCTCACATCAAAGGTCAAGAAATTAATGTCGAAATGGCTGTTGACCTGTGAGGTACCCTTTGAGGCCAAGCAGGCTCGTTAACGTGCCACATTTCAGTGAAGATTACACGAATGAAAATTGCCGACAATGATTGTCCTGTACAATATCATAATATGTGAAATTTTACCTCATAATATTCTAGCCAGTGCGGCTAGCTTGCTGCCACGAGTCAGCTGGCAATGTATTTGTGTTTCCTCTGTTAGCAGTTGAAAGCGATGAAGACGTCAGCTGCATGTTCCTTCCAGCACGTTCACGCCACGAACGCGCTACATAAATATACGGGAGACCGCGTTTTTTTGCAGCGATTACGTTCGTCAGAGCAAATGTCGACTCACCTCACGATTTCCGAGAAATTGACGGGACTGCGTAAGTATAGTTTCGAGCTACGTGTGAATGCTGCGCTCATTCATGCGATGATTTAACAAATACATACGGCCCTTTCCGGCGTGACACCTCCCGGCCATATGAGTAGAAGGCACGCGATGTGATAGGGAGTCCCGGTTGCGAAACTAACCGGCTCAACTATGAATCGTTTTGCTAGTAATTTCAAAACGAAACTTTGATGTGTCAGATTGTGCCTTGTGCTTGAGTATTAGTATTGGAAGTCCTAACTGGCTTGACAAGAAACCGTCTTCATCTATTAGCACCTTCCGTCATTACAGCTATAACAATATTCACTACTGGCCCGTATGTCGGGGAGAATCCCGTTATACTGGGCGCATGTGAAAACCAGTTGGAAATCATTCGCGGTGAAGATAGCCACCAAATGTGCCTTCCTCTTGCCGCCTCAGTCTGGAGCAGACAACGCGTTGGTGGGGATCATCTCGTTCGTTGTAATGCTTCTGCAAGTTGTCAGTCGACAAAAAAACAACGATCCCTTCAACGTATTTTCTTTGTCCTTCTTTGCAGGCTAGGTCCTCGCTCGTAAAGAACTGATGAATTTTCGAAAGCCATAGAAAAGATGACAGACATTACTACCACCAGTATACACAGCCAGGTTTTGGTGTTCAGCGCCCGAACGCCGGACCCTGACGCCGCAGTTCCCTCTGTGCGAGCAGGCGACGACCTTGCTCGCGGCTTGGAGGCAGATAGTGTGTAGACACAACGGCTGATGGCCTTCGCGTCTACCCACTTTCCTTCCAATTAGATCTCGGCGCTTCTTGCAAAACGCATTCGGCGACGTCCAATTCCCGTACTTTCATTTGGAGCATAGCAAGCAAGCGCAAAGACTACCTGGCTTTGTTTCTACACACAGTCTCCCTTCAACCAGAGTGAGGATGATCGTCATCTACACCTCTAGCAGAGGAAGTAGTGGTATAAAAGCCTGGCTTTCGGGCGATAAACGCTGAACGCCCGCGTCGTCTGTTAAGCGAAGCGCAGTGTTAAGTGAGAGGTTAAATTACTATTTTTGCCAACCTGAACGTAAATAACACTGCTGCTCGCCCAACAGCCACAAACTCTCTAACAACGGAAACTTATTTTCCGTTATCTTGGCAGCCGATGTTGTCAGCCAAAACAAAGTTTCGGGCAATTTGAAAGAACACAACACTTATCCCGGCTTATATGATGTATTTCTTTCTCGGGTAAAGTATCTGTATCTTGGGTGTGCCGTCTTGTACGCCTAGAGCGGCGCAAAACCATCAATATTCTCCTACACCACATATAATCACCCCCGTCCTTGAATTGCCCTCCGTATTCACATTTTATTTGAATCAGTGTAATAGTATCTATATAAGATCGCAGTCTGAAAACACGACGCGCCCTACGTGGAGTTATTGAATAACGTGTATTTAGTGGCTTTTCTTGTACACCTAAAATTTAAGAGGCCGAACAGGTTTGCTTCTTTAGGTGTAGCGTATTCGAGTCTTCAAACCACAAAGATGAAAAGAAATTGTTGACTGAATATTCCAAAACATATTGGCTATATATATCAGGCGTCAAGTTTGAAAGCCATTATTTGTTCATGTGTAGCATTCATAATTTTTGGATCAAGTCCCAATTTACCCAATATCTGTAGTTCTCATATGGCTTGCTAAAATCGGGTTATTAATTTTTTGCTTCATACTCTAAATATTGCGTTTTTTTTTACCTCCTTCATTTTGAAGCCCCCCCCTCCCCGCCCGCGTTTGCTTAAAGAATTCTTTCTAGCGCAATACTTCCATCGCATGGATATGATAAGAGTTAGGCAGGCTCATTTTATCGGGAAACCTCATCGGTAATCATTGCAAGTAGAAAACAGAAACTTGTGATTGTGCAACATATTTGTCAATAGTATGCGGCAACTTTAAGATGACATCCAGTTCTTACTTCGCTTTTTTTTTCTCGGTTAAAAAGATAAGTCTAACTGTAAGAACTCTGAATCCTGAAATTGTCTGAGAATAAATGTTTAGCGGAAGTATACAATAAAAGATAAAACGCAAAGTTTAATTCCACGAATTGCACTATAGAAGGAAGAGCAGCGAGAAGGCAGAAAGAAAGCCCCGTCGTCTACATTCAAGTCTATACAGTCCCAAACGAGGCTTCAGCGGAGTGGGTCTCGGAGAAGGGACCAGATTACTTCGGATGACCGCAGCCCGCAATCTCAGAGACCTCCATTAGCCTCCCTCAAAATCGATAGACTTAGTGGGGAGCCTTCCTTTGCGGAGGTTTAGCCGCTACCCAAGCGGGACGGATTCCCGCTAAGCAGCCCCGACTGAGCCCCGGGCTGTTTCGACCCGCGGTCGCAGGCAAACCGCGGCCCGCGGTCACCTGGTGGAAGGACTACGCTCAGCTGGACGAGTCCTACTTCTTCTCGCCCGACGGGGCCCTGGTGAAGAACAAGCTGGAGGTGGGCGCCATCACGAGGAACGACCTGCTGGCCATCCTCACCTGCCAGGCGTCCAACAACAACATCACGGTGCCGGCGTCCAGCTCCATCACCTTGGACCTGAACCGTGAGTAGTTTCCTTATCTGCTTGTATAGGGCTGTTTCGTGTGATACGAGGATTTTGTCTTTAAAGAATGAAATTCTGTCTCACTTTGGCCCTATAGAAAAATCTGGAGATTCTAGTTTCCCTCGAAACACTTTGAAGAGCCAATCGGTGTAATCTGGGGGATCAGCGAATGACAATGCTGAACATGTCTTTATAGTTTAAACAACCGTTTGCACTGTAGCACTGAACATAACGTTTCACGATGCTCAGTGCCACCGCGCAAACTGTTTTTAAAACGATAGTTTTAAGGAGGTCGTGCCGCAGAAAAGACGGCGTCGGCGGGACAGTAAAATTCGGGATTGGTCGATAGGGTCATGACGTCATGGCCACACGACATCGCGCGGGAATTTTAGACAACCCACAACGCTCACGTGAAACGTGACGTCACGTGTGTAATGAAAGTAATTAAAACATGACGTGTAATGCGAATTAAAGGTCGCCGCATGTCTCAAATGGTTTCACTTTATAAAGTCATTAATTTTCCTTAAAGAAACACATTTCAAGAATTTCAGGTGGAGGCGGGATTCGAACCTTCGACCCTTCGGTTGCGTGCCAGATACCTTCTTTTTACAATTATTGAATGGTTTGAGCGACAAGGGCAACACACAGAATGTGTTGCCACTTTTGTTTTGCTAAAGAACGACCCTCTTGAGAACTTTTCAGAGAGCTTTGTTTAAAACAATTCCGAGGACACCAAAGCACTTCTTATGAGTTGTGAATGCAAAAGCATTATCGACGCCGAGAGGAGCAGAAGCGGCCGCAGCGCCGGGCAGGGGAGTGCGGCCGTGCGCCGCGCGGACCGCCCCGCCGGTTATTATGGAACTCAAAAACGATGGTGGATTTTGCGCACACGCAGCGCATTCCTACAAGCAGCGCGCCACGTCTTTTTCACACGGCCCTCCGGCGGTGACATCACGTTCCCCTACTGCGCAGGCGCGGCGGTCCCGCCGGCTCCACGGCTTCCATGACGATGCATCTGCGTTGCTGTGCTTTTCTTTGTGTTTTATTTCTGAGGCGCGTCCGCTTTGACCTCGAGCGGCCTCGCCGGCTTCCGTGACGAAGCATCTGATATGACGCGTCGCAGCCAATGGGAGTTTAAATGCCGTTTCGCTCAACCAATGGGCATTTAGGTGTCGTTTTTCACTGCTACAGAGAACGGCTACAGACGCCGCCGGCTTCGCTCAATGAGACAGTTAATGCTTTCACATTAAAATGGGCGCATGCCTTACACCGCATTAAACGCCGCTTCAAGTTCACTTAAAGTATTAATGAGCTGTAAACATTTTCAACATGCACGATAAGTTGAACAAAATACAATTTCATATCCTTTGGCATCAAAGACTACATTCCTGACAGTTATCTGCGATTCCAAACACTAAAAGGTCCCAAAAGAAAGAACATGTTATAGGGCACACAGTTTTCGTTTTGAAAGTCTAGGAAGTACATTTTGTAAAGTGTAATCAAGAAGTCTTTTTTTTTAATTCGTTGTAGCTTGTCTTAGAATAATTGGGCATCCCAACAAAATGTAAAGACATGGTCAAACGTTCTGGTTGCTTGCACAACAAAGAGGCGATCGTCCATGAAACAAAAAAACAAAAAACTTTTAATTTAGCCGTCAAAAGAAAAAAGACTTCGCCGAAGGTGGCACAATCATTCGATTTACTCGTCACAGTACATTCAAAATCTGACACGCAGAAAAAAGAAAAAAAACGCGGAATAACAAAACGGGAGACAGGGTTTCAGTAACGTCACGTGACAGCCTTTTTTAGCTGACCTCAGCCAAATATTCAAGCGAAAACCGTACAGAGAAAGGTCACTGTGACAACAACTTCTTTGAGAAACCTAGATAATTTGGCTGGTGCTCCCATTTGACACAATTAAGAAAGGAAGGTAATGCAACACTTTTGTTTAAAGTGCCGCTCGAAGAGACAGATGCCCTTAATCACGTATGACAGGAAAAAAAAAAAAAACAACAGTGGCACCAGATGGCGCACAAACAAACGAGAAAGGCCTAAACCCCGTTTTTTCACGCGTCGAAAAATGTTATCCCTTGTCATTGGCTCCGAAGCCGACTTCCACACAAATACAGCAAATATCATCATGAACTTTTTGTGTGTTAGTATGCGCACAATGCAGAACCTGAAGAACCTACCACAGTGTGGCGATCAAAAACATGTTACATGCTGTCACTCTCATAAAACTTGAGAAGTCTCGGTGCTTCCAGCGTGAAGCTCGGCTGTCTCGTTTGGTCGCGACTCCCGATCAGAACGTTTTGCTGTTCTTAAAATGTTGCAAAGGTACGCCGAGGTATTTGGAGGACGTGCAGCTCCACTGCACAGATTCATATTCCGAGGGCGCAGTGGCTCACGCACCATGCCAAACCCAGCTGCAGTTAACTGAATCTCTGCTGACACCACGAAGTTCCTTCACTAGTGACACTGCCTTTGTGACGCTCCTTTTGTGTTCGCAAAATACATGAACATCATTTGCGTATGCCAAAACTTTTACCTCAGTTGCTTCTAAAGCTACACCGAGCACATGTTTATTCGTTAGTAGAATCAAACAAAATGGTTCGAAATATAACAGAAATAAAAGTTACAAGGGGCACCACTGCCTCACAGAGAAACCTACAGGAATGGAACAAATAACGTTGTCGTTAATGATCAAACTAGTTACACATCCCGTATAGGACATACAATTACCTTGCAGTGTCCTAACATTTACATGAGACAAAATACAAAAACGTACTTCGGGGGTGACGCGGTCAATCTGGAACACTGCTATTTGGCCAACCACTTGTCAACAAAGTTTTAATACGCTTCATGCAACATGTCCATTTGTTTGGATGGTGCGCCCCTTTATCCAGCATGTCTCGTGCTCTCCTGCAAGTTCACTTGTAAGACTTTGTAAGAGTGTGGTTAAAACTTTGGCAACAATTTTGTAGTCCACGTTACATAGCGTGATTGGATGGTAGTCAGAAACAGACCTGAGCTTAGACACATCCTCTGACTTGGCTATGAGTACCATGTGCCCTTCCAAAAACGAGAAAGGCAATGCATTCACTTTGAATGCTTCCTGAAATATATTGAGCAGAAACATAAATAATAATTGTCTGAAATTATTATAGAATAGCGTGCTTACCCCGATCTGCCCTGAGGCTTAGCGGTAGCTGATTCGTCTATGGCCTTTTCGACTTCGTTAAGGGCGATAGGTTGTTCTAGCAAATCATTTGTTTCGTAGGAGAGCCGAATTAACCGTTCTATTCTCTCTTCCATGTCTCGGAAGCCGACTATACTTCATTTCACCTGAAGTCCAGGTGCAGCCGAAGCTAAACGCTGACGGGACCAATCATACAGCGTAAGAAACGCACCATCAAGCTGCTCGGAACGTGTCTGTACGTCTTCTATCATCGCTAACGCAATTATACACAGAAAAGACCTAGTGAATTGGGTTATTGACGCTGCGGGAATGGTCCGATTACCTCGTAGCGTCGGCTGCGTCTGGATGTCAGCTGAAACGAAGCATAGGTCGACTGTTATCGCCGAATAGCTTGCTATATGTTTCACCAAAATCTTGCTCCATTCACTCGCGTTCATTTCGGATGGCATGACCATGCTCTATTTCATCAACTTCTTTCTCTAACGCGTGATTTCTTTTTTCATCTGCAAAAGCCTTTTAGTTGGTTGCTCGCACAACGAATACGTTTGCAACCTTGATCATACTCTTGCCTTGTTCGATATCGTACAATTTCTTTTTTTAGAAAAGCGATATATTTTGTCTCTTGCCTTGGGCACTCGCATTCCGCTTCTACGAGAGTGTGCAAGTTACGCTGCAGTTTGACTACTTTTACTCGTTCAGCAAAGCATATCTTAGACGAGATTTCAATCGCACTTAGTTTTACCTGTTCTTTAAAGCGTTCCAAACCCCTCAAATTATTGATCTTTTGCGAGTGTAACCACTTCTATTGAAGTTTCTTGACTTTATCTGCAAATTATTTGCTGTTAAGCAAACGCGCGTTTAATTTCCAGCGTCTCCAACTGAACTTCTTGCCGCTCCTTGCCTTGTTGTTGACATTGACTGTGACCAGATAATGATCCCTGAAATACAGTGACTTCAACCGATAATCCGCAAGACAGTCAAGTGGTACAGTTGAAACATACAATCTGTCTAGGCGCGCATGGGACGCTGTCTGAATGTGCGTGTATTTCATTTGCTGTGATGAAGTTCTTAGCATGTCCACATCAAACAGATTAGAATCCCTTGACATGTCCACGAGCACTCGAGCACTTTGGGTGTTCTGCGAACATATACCGTTTCTATCTCAGTCTCTCGTTACACAGTTAAGTTTCCCCATTACAACAAATATCTTACCACAATCCAAAAAAAAAAAATAACTCTTTATTTTTCTATAGAAGGCCACCCTTTCATTTGGTCCGTTCGGGGCGTACAAGCATGTCACACGCCGCTGCAACCCTCCTAACGTAAAATTGCAAAACGCGATCCGTCCTTCCTCATCTGCCGTTACAGGTAAATCTGTCAGTGGAACAAACTTTTTTCTATAAACCAGAAAAAAAAAAAAACGCCTGAAAGACCGTTTGATCGACTAACGCATACTTCGTACGCAGTGAGAAAGGGATGGAGTGATCACATTACATCTTCCTCCGTTAAAAGCTTTGTCCTCCTGCACTGCCAAGAAATCTATTTTTTGGGAGGTGAACAAGCGCTCTAGTTAGCATTGCTTCTTGCTGGCATTTAGACCCCGCACGTTTAATGTGCCAAAACGAATAGGCTCACACGTTCCGCTTGACATTTAGGTGTTTCGGAAGCACGGTTGGAAGTTAGCCCAGGATGTTGAAGTGTACCTGCCTGCTTGTCAAAGCCTTTCTCCCGTTTGCACTTCCATACACTTTCTGCACTCGCCTTCACTGCGTAATCCTCAGGACTGTTCACTTTGAGTCCCGTCACGTCCTCTCGTCCGTAGTGATGAGGTGCTTGTTCTTAGTCCGTCACTTCGGTTCCTGCCATGGTTCCCCTTCTCGAGAGTCTTCGTCCATTACGGTGTTGGCGTCGTCCAGCGCGCGTTTGGAGCTCTGACTTACGACGTCCATCTCTGTTTCGTCGCTGTCCGTGATGCGTTGTCGCACCGCGTCTTCCTCCGGTCGACCCTCCGGACATGCGGCTGTCATCGCTTCTTGGATATCCCCAGCGGCACTGCATTTCTCGGCCTCAGTAGGACGTTGCTGAGCAGCATCCACGCTTCCAGCGTTCACCGTACCGTGCTGGTTAATCTCGACCCTTTGCGCCTTCGCCCCAGGTATTGTAGCCCGTCGGCCGATACTTCCTTCACCAGATTACTCTCACCTCATCAACCGCCATGATTGAATTCAGACGTCTCTTGGTAAACTTGCGTTCCGGCGACTCTGCGTACCTTCTTACGCAGCTCGTACCTTCCATGCCCAAAACTGTGACATATCTGTGCATTTGGGTACCATGCATTCTCAACGTATGTGGCCGGACCGCTTGCAACGTAGACAGAGCGGGACTCGGCCAGGAGTTACAACCAGGGTGTTACCCCCCGCAAACCGCAGCTGGTGCGGCATTCCGTCAACTGCCGTTCCTTCTTTCAGGGTCATGCGGACCACTCTTGTCGTCGACCGGATGCCGAGAAATCCCTAGGCACGCCAAGCTCTTGTGGATGACATCGATTGACCTTCCGTTAAGGAGCGAGGGCCTCTTGCACTGCTTCGTCCAGGACGTGGTAGGGCACCCAGTGCAACCGCACGCGGACATCTGCGTTGCTGGGGTCCATGACGAGGCACCGTAGTTCCTTTCACCTTGAGTTCCTTTGCCTACACCAGCCTTCTTTTTGCTTCCGCCGCATGAGGCGTCACCATCCACACGTTGTTCTTTTTGAACGACCCAAACGCAACCACTTCCTTGAGCACGCCATACCTTTCCAGCTCGCTTGAAAATCCTGAATGCGGTAAGGCCAGCCTTTCAAATCAGCACTGAAGAAATGCTGAATTCACTCATTGCGTTGTCGTTTGGAAACGAAGGCAGCACTATCTTATATTCGAATTCAGTCGAGGAATTCGGGAAAACAACGGCCTATAACTGGCCGCTAACGCTGTTCGCTGGAGCCCATGATCCTTACAATCGTCCTGCTCGGAAGTCGGAAGTGGAAATCATGGCCACGCAGACACGCTTCCATGGCTTAGGAACGAGCAGGGGTTTGCATGTTTAGCTATCGCGTTCTACTTTTAAACGCAAAGCTTACGCGTCTTCCTGTAATTTGTTTCTTAAGTAAAAACATATTTTCAGCCTCATCATTGGCCGAGCAGCAGTGTCTTCACAGAGTGCAGCGATTGGCTCTGCCAAGTGCTTTACAGGAAAGTAGAAAGTCTAGATTATTTTTCGAGCGTATAGTTACTGACGCCTTAAAAAGTGTTTTCGAATGTAAAGTTACCGCCGCCTCAAAGATCATTGTAGTGTCTTTAAAAATACACTACAATGATGTTTTTAAAGAGCATAGATGCGAGACGTATATTTTTGTGCAATTTATCTCCTTAATAAAAAAAATATGTCGCGCTATATTTACGGCGTTAGACGCAATTTCGGTGGATTTCACAGCAAGCTCTAAGCCCCGCCCCCAGATCAATGACCCCGCCCATTACTACTGGATTGGCTTGGCTGCTCGGCCGAACACGCTAACAAGCCTAGTATCACTATTTCGCGACATCCCGTGCGTCTAGTTGGGCGTCTGACTGATCATGCTAGTCGGGCGAGCAGACGCGCGGAAACCTCTGGCATCATCTGCACTTTAACTTCCGTCTATCGTCATCTGCAATTTCCGTAAAACGCGGACACGAAAGCTGAGCCTCGGCTTTTGTTTCCGCCTTCGTCCGTCTGCTATTCTGTTCCCGTCTAAAAACTTCTTCGACGTTCACGAGACGCGACCATGAAAGCGGCGTTCTAGCGTGTCGTCGTACACGAACCACTGTTTAATACAAGCGTCTGTAAGCGTCTGTCGATTTTCGGTATAAAGTTACCGAGAGGACAAATGAAAATTGAGGGGCGATCATACGGCGTGGTGCGTTTAGACAGCGGCAGCTTTTTTGTGGATTTTCGTTTAGGCTCACGCCGTCACCAAATTTAGTTTGCTCTGCTAAATTTAGGGCCTATGCTCTTTTCGTATGCAGGTCCCGTGACGTAGCGTCACGTGACATCATATTTTCCTGCCCAATTTAGTAAGGAAGCTGAATTCGTGCGTTGTCACGTGACGTCAATTTGTCCGCTAAGTTTGGCGGGGAACATGAATTCGTCTGAAGGTCCCATGACGTCAGTTCACGTGAAATTAATTTTCCCTCCAAATTTATCGGGGAAACTGAATTGGTGCGTAGGTCAAGTGGCGTAAATGTTTCCGCTAAATTTAGCCGGGAAATTAAATTCGTGCATAGGTCACGTGACGTACATTTTTTCTCTAAATTTAGAAGGGAACCTAGATTTGTCTCTAGGGTCCCGTGAGGTCATGTCACGTGACAAATTTTCTCGCCATATTTAGCGGGGAAACTGAATTGGTGCACAGGTCACGTGACGTAATTTTTTCCGCTAAATTTATCAGGGAAACTGAATCTGCTGATGTTCACGCTGTCGAGAAACCGGGGGGACGAGCCCATAATAACTACCGTTGTAAAAAGCAAAAAAAAAATTTGAGTTTATTCAAGAGTTTTGTTCTTGTTACGTTTTTCACATGGCATCTGTGAGCAAGGTGAATAAGCGTTATGACGCACAATTAAAACGCGACCTAAACATTTTCGCTATGGCAGGCCAGGTGCACTGCAAAACTTTATCTACTTGACTTTTGAATCGAAATGACTTGGGACATACGTGGAGAAATTGAATGCGTGCCGATATCCCGATTGCCTCCAACCAAATGGATCGCTAAGTTTTACCTGTGTAAGTATCTTCTCGGAATTGAAAGCAAGGTTGCAATCTCGATGGTTTCACAATTCACAGAGCAGTGGGGCCGCTTTTACGCGAACCAACATTTTTATTCAGCATCAACAAGAGCAAACGAACAAATCAAGCAAGAGCGAGCAACATAGTTAAGGTGGGACGCTAGGCTTAGGCCACTCCCGCTACGAATACAAGCACTCGCACAGCGTTTCCAAAGGCGCGTACTTCCGACAGTTGTTTGTTGCAAACTATGTCAGTTGAGGAAGTCTTCCTCTATTCACGTGGGTGGACGCAAAACGACTAGCCCTTATAAAAATATAGGAGCTTAAAAGAGCCGAGCTTGTTGAACACCCCGCATACGCTGGGAGCAATGTTTGTTGTGGTTTTACACTAATGCGGAAAAGGCAGTCTTTGGAAACCTTTGAAAACAATAACGACTCTATATGGATTATTTATTGTTTGAACATAATTATATGGCCCATAAAAATACTTTTACTGTACTGGGAAACAATTTTTCAAAGAACAGTCTACACGGCAATCATCTGTCCACCAAATAAGAGCCTAGAAATGAAACGTAGTTAACTACGTTTCGGTGTGGGACCTAGGGCGGGCTACCTCCACCTAAATTGCGTCTAACATCGTAAATATTGCGCAAAAGCTATTATTTATTTTTAAAAGTACTGAAAAAACAAACTTGTCACAAATAAACGCTTTAATTAATTTTTTTCATTTAGTGTTTTTTTTTATGATTCCGTGACGTGGCGAGGTTCTTATTACTGCTCTCAGATGGCATCATTGACCGATAAGAACGTAGAAGAACGTACCGTGAAGCAGTGACTATAATTGCCTTGGACTGCGGTGTAATGCGACACGTCTCCCAAACGGAAAATGCCTCAGAGTTGGCCAGCTGCCAAGTTGATCTCGCTTCTACGTCCAGTTGCGCCGTGGCGTCTTGTCAAAGCCACGCTTCCGCGCCGCGTTTTCCATCCCTGTACAGCTGCGCCGTGGCGTATTTTCAAATCCACTCTTCGGTTTCGCGTATCAACAGCGTCTCTCACTCCAGCTGCGTCGTCGGCAGCGCTGGGAATACTTACATTCTAGCTGGGCATGACTGTGACGTCTTTAATAAAAGAATGTGGAGCTGCCGGCCCAATTCGGTTTTTAATAAAGGGCTTTAAGTCCTCCTTGTTTGAAAATTTAACTATTGACTTTTCCAATATCTTCCACAGTCCCATCTCACTTTTATTATGTTATGGAGCAGCATGCATCGTTTTTAAGGCAGCCAAATTGTCCATGAAAGGAGTTACTTTTTTTTCTCTTCTCTCTCTCTCTCCATGGAAAGTATGGCTACCATGAAATATCGCAAGCTTTTTCGCCGCACAGCACAAGGAGCACTTGACTCGAGCAGCGCGATTAGTAAACCCTCACGAATTCGTTTGATTACGTAGTTGGTGAGCACACGAGTGGGCGCTGGTAAAAGGACATGCCACTTTGAAACCGGCCGGAAATGGAGGAGAGTTAAATGATCTCTTAATCGGCAGTTTAGGGTTTGACTGCAAGCTCATTTTCTCTGTACAAATGGAAGACGAAGAACAATATTTTAAATACACAATGTTTTCTCAGTGCCGCTTTTCTGAAGGTTGCTAAAAAGTATAAGCGCGCATATTACTTTTGTGCGATGCACACTTTGCTAAAATCCCCCCAAAAATGGGATTGTGACAATCGTTTATTGAAAAAGTATTTAAAGCTTTAAAATATTTCTGAGAACGTTATTGTATATTTCTGGTCACAGCTGAATCTACCACGTGACTTTGAAGACAGAAAGAGAGGGAGAGAGAGATTTGACATATCATTTGTCGTAGTTGCTGGCCGGCGCTCGCCTGCTTCGCAATGTTGCCTCCGTCGCATTCTACAGCCAGATGACTACATCAGCTTTTCAAAACTTATTTCACAACTCGCAGAAGAAATTGCACGTTTTTCTAAATGTCTATTTAGGCGCGGGACGCAGATCGAAATATAACTACTTGAAAGCTTTTAGGCTATCATTTGTTGGATTGTGCAACGACACAGGAAAGAGTTAGCAGAATCAACAGCTTCAACGCAGTATGACGCTGTCAAACCTTATTCACCACAAGTGCAAACTGAGCAGAAACATCGGTCAAATGTTGTTCGAAATAACATACTCGCAATTGTAGACTCGAGTGTCGCTGCACTGTTAGTGAATAGCGTCGCTCCGCCCAACAACTTTTATGTGTCATGTCATTTCATACCAATTGCTAACGCTCGCGGCTTTGAGTACTTGTCAGTTGCTCTTATGGTCGCCTAGTAGCATAGAACTGGCATCGCATCCTACGGAACATTATTCCAAGTTTATTTGTATAGCACAAGTGGTCCTACATTTTTAACACAGAATACATATTAGGGAACTAACGACGCTCAGTTCACGTGCTAAAAAATTAGCAGCACAAGTTTGTTACTCGCTAAATGTTTACTACAAAGCCGATTGTCTACAATTTTAAAGCACTCCGAGTTAGCTTTCCCGGTAAGCACGTAGACAGTCATTCTATAGGGAACAATAGAAGGGTCCTACCGAACGACGAAGCTGGGAGTAAAGTTAAACCAAATGAAGGCGATGTGCTCTGGGTCAATGATTATGATATTTTGCCTGTTCGTTGTCGCTGCCCACATTGCATTCTTTTAGATCTAATCGTATTTTAAACTTATTCGTTCGCTGGGATCCTCCCATTATTCTTTGTGATTGGCGATCGCCATGTTATGCGCAAAAAACACTTCTTGTGAGTTGTGAATGCGAAAGCATGGATGACCAATTGAACGCCGCGGAGTGCTCCGCGGAGTTTTGCGGTCGCCAACGATCTAGATGCTTGAGGGGGCGCCATGTTCGTCGGCGCCCAGAGGAGCAGAATAGGCCGAGCGCGCGCCATCGTGTTCCTTTTACCGGCGCGGAGGCCAGCAGCGCCATGTAGTGCCGTTCCTTGAAAACAGGGCGCGCGCCAGGCAAGGGGAGTTTATTCTCCGTCTCGCTGCTACAGACTACAGGCTTCGCTCCATGGGACAGGGGACTTTAGGTACCGTTTGGCGCGGCTTCAAGGGCTTATAACGCGGTTCACTCCATGGGACAGTTAATGCTTTCGCATTAGAAGTAAACATGATAAGATTATTACGGTGTACTTGCCCTCAGACATTCGCAGAGACGATCACTACAATCCACGAAGAGAGTTCTGCGAATTACGAGGATAAAAATACAATACGGATGGCTAAATGGGCTAGTTGGTTTTGCATCATGGTGTAATACGCCAGAACAACACGGACGAAAACGAAGGGAGAACTGGACAGGACGCGGCGTAACTTTTAGCTGAATGGTTTATTTCGATTGCATACTTTTAAAAATATAAAAACAGGCACACTTGGAAGAACACAAAGATATGGTCTAACCAAATATAGTCTCACCAAAGATGAAGCTGCACTTCCCAGAGTTGGACCCGCAATCACAACGGTCACAGTCGACCGCTAGGCGGCCAGACGGGGATTGCCTGATCGCCAACGCATTGGTAGAGGAATCGGTGGTGCCGTAAGAGTCCTGCAAAAAACGACATGTCTCTAAGTTCCACGAGTGCGCCACTAGCGTCACGTACAAAATTCCACTGTCATGTGGTAAGATGTACATTGGCCAGACGGGGAGGTGCATCAGTGATAGGGTCAGAGAGGATACGTTGGCGATCAGGCAGTCCCCGTCTGGCCGCTTAGCGGTCCACTGTGGCCGTTGCGAATGCGGGCCCAACTCTGGGAAGTGCAGCCCCTTCTTTGGTTAGACCCGTGTCATGGGACATTACAAAACAAAAACGGCCAGAGAAATGCACGAAGCCTTCCTGATTAAGTCCCACCACGACAACTCTTGTGTAAGCGCACCCTCTTGGTCCTTGTCCGATAACAATTCTACTATCGGAAGAACCAACGACGCTGGTATTTGAGGGGGGGGGGGGGGTTACACTCTATCTTTGTGTTCTACCAAGTGTGCCTGTTCTTATATTTTTAAAAGTATGTCATCGAAATAAACCATTCAGTTGAAAGTTAAACCACGTCCTGTCCAGTTCTCCCTTCGTTTCCGTCCGTGTTGTTTTGGCGTATTACACCATGATGACAAAAATAGACTTTCACTTACGCGTATAGTCGCTGACAAGGGTAGCTTAAACAAATCACAGGGCTTATCTCATTTTGTTTGTACTTGTTGTTTCAGGACTCGTTCTTCAACGTTCCTATTTGCTAGAAAGAGGGAGAATAAAAACAGTTGTAGGGTTAATCTCATTGGTTAATGCTGCATTAATATTGACTTTAAGGCGATAAAGAGATGGCCTAGACTGTCGACGCCCTGCGTTTTTAAGCCGTCAGGGATTGTAAAAATAAGGTCTACAAGGTCACAACGAGCATGATGTTTCGCGTGCTTACGTCATGGTTTTTGTCACACTGCACATTTCATTCTTTCGACAAGTCCTAGCTACGGCTTTCTCGTTCGCCGAGTTAACTATATCGCAATGATTGTGTTTCCCAGTGCTATACGGGAAAGTTGATGTGGGGTTACTCTTAGGGGCTCAGCTTCCTCATTTGTTCTATTGCTTGATGCACTGCGGCCGTTGGGGTCATAATTTATTTTCATACTTATCTTGCATGAGGTAAATCAAAAAGCCAGGCACGAAGTGGTATTGGTTTTTATCAACAATGTATAAATGTGAATAAAAGCGAAAATGCGTAATTACTTACAACAAAGTGTTTGTTTTTAACAGTCATGTAAATAATCCTTTATTATAAGCTTCAAACGTACATTTAAAACTTTCTAGCGCTCTTAAACAAAAATGAAACTTACCCTACGTGTTAAACTTATCCATGAAAGCAACAGAAAAAATAGCTGACCTGCTTAAACAGGCCTAGAGGTGCATGAAATGTCCGCACACCGCACACTGGCAATCCGGTTTCCGACAATTTCCGTAACATATGAATTCACGCCAGGAGCGTGCACAATGTGGCGTTTCGCCCAGATAAGGTTTATCCGCGTAATTGCTCACTCATTTATCTGGCACTAATAAAGAACTACAAAAAGGGTCCCTGAACCGAAGGGCATTTAATTTAATAAATTATCGCTTCCTCCGATCGCAAATATTCGCTCGTTAAAGTAGGCGCAACAAAATCAATTAGGAAAATCAACTAACACATAACGAAAAAAAAAAAAACGAGTTTGTAGGAAGAGGGATGGCGGCGCAGAGAAGAGAAATAAAACGAAAGCAAGAAATACCTGCGTCGAAGTCGAAATTGCGTTCCACCTGCTAATGTGTTCTACCATCATTACACCCATCATTAGCTTCAAGAAAGCAAATACATCAGGGTCATTTGCTCAGGTAGGAAAAAACGAAAGACGTAATAGCTATTCAAAAGAAAGGATGAGGGTGGGAAGGGGGGGGGGTCACGCGTAGGTTCCACGTCGTCCCAATTTGCTTACGTTACATAGTTAGTTCCGGCGTGTGTGTGTGTATATATGTGTGTGTGTGTGTGTGTGTGTTTGCATGATAAACGCGAAGACGTTTAAATTCGTTCACGAGGAACTTCGGCTCAGCTTTGGCTGTTGCTGCACCTGAAAAAATAAAATAGCAAAAACAGTCCTTCCGAAAGTTTTTTTTTAGTATGTTTGTGTGTTTTTTACTGCGCACGCTACCGTAATGTGAAAACGAACGATTACCGCATATTGCTCTTGGATCTGTTCCAAGCTTCTTATATTTCCGTTAGTTTTATCGGCGCGGATATTCGCGTTAAGTTTCCGAACAGCCGTTACCTTTTTCTCTCTCTCATAAATGGGCCGACGTGAAGAGTTATTCATAACATTCAAAATAAAGTGAGTAAGCGGAATTTCGAGAAGTAAATAGTGTGTGTGTAATCATAACTCAACCTCAAGCTGCATTAATTGTAGTCATAAGAACGAAAAAAAAATTTGTATTGTTCCAAGCGTGCAGTCGTGTACTGGACTTCGTGTCAATTATCGTTCGAGTAATTTGCGTATAAACTGTCATCACGTAAAGGTTCTACGTGCTTTGTAGCATAACTGATTGCACGACAAAATAAACGAATAATTGCAGCTAATTTGAAGGTAAGTCAGTCTATGTAGATCAAACGATATCCCACTGAAAACATAAATATGATCAGTTACAGAAGGAGACTAAACACACAACAGTCTAGGTGATTCTACGTTTATTTATGTATTTATTTGTAATACCTGAAATACCTTAACAGGTGGAATTTTACTTGCGGAATGGCTTATAACAACCCCTCGAAATACACTGTGTCAGTATCTTCCTTTTCTGTCCGTTGTCCTGTTGCGCTTTTTAACCATTATGAATCACCAACTCGCACAACACTCCACAACTCAAAATACCAACGCAATAAAGTGTTGAAACTTGTTTTTTACCCGGAACGAGTATTAAGCAACCTTGCCATATACCACTTGATGATTTCCCATGCATCGCTTCTTGTGAACATATATTCACCCTCAATCTTGTCATATAGTTTTGCTTAGTAATCATCAACTGAAATGGCTTGCGGCCACGCCGTGTGCCTTCCGCAGGGTGCGGATGAGCGATCTGTAGCACACCACACCATAATCACACATAATATACTTGTGATGTATGACCTTAATGATGCAGGTTGTTGCATAATACCTCACTCCCGTGAATATTTCACATGCCGTTAGATCTATGCAGGTTCCAAAAAAAATATTCAGACCAACGCATCCTCAATAGTGCGATTGAG
Source organism: Ixodes ricinus (assembly GCA_037355805.1). Classification (NCBI taxonomy): domain Eukaryota; kingdom Metazoa; phylum Arthropoda; class Arachnida; order Ixodida; family Ixodidae; genus Ixodes; species Ixodes ricinus. The sequence continues at coordinate 110,893 of JAZHYW010050808.1, read as the reverse complement.
AGACTGGACCGCGAGCTGTTGTGTCATTTTCCGGAATATTATTTTGTATGTTTCCTTAGCCCAGCGTAGATGGAATTTTTAAGTCATTGATTTATTTGAGCTTTGTGATTCATCAGATGCATACTGTAGATGGTGTCCCGGCGTTTTCTATAATGTTGAAGCCTGGCATATTGACAAAGAAAGGTTGCCTTAAAAGTGAAGATAAAAAACAAATCCTAGAAATCTTGGTGATTAGCTTCATGCCCGCTCAGAGCCACTCTCAGAAATATATTTGTTATAGTCAAAACCCACCTAATGATGGCCAAATGTATTTTAAAGAACGGCCGCTGCCATGGCGTGGTGCTTAGTGCTGTAATCTTCGGCATTACCACCACTTGTATAGATGGATGATGTAGCGCTAAGGGTTGATAACAGTGCAAATCTACACTAATGAATATTTTTGGTACCGAAGGACCTAGGTTTAGAATTTAGGGCTATAAGTCAGAATTCGTGATTTTTATTGATAACCAAAAGAACAAATAAAAATCTGAGCATTTGTTGTTTACAGGGTAAATAAATATGGGTACCTAGGAGTGTGGATGCATGACAGTATAAATCGCCTTAGTGAGGTTGACAAATATGTAAGTGCTAAGGGTAACAGAAATGCAGCGTTGATGAAGAATAAAGTTTTGTAGAAATTTAACAGGCATGTGTTGAGGAGGGAAAATTCGGAAGGAGTTGTGGCGCTTGATTGCTCCCATTACCTGGTAGCGTCACCTACGTGTGGACTAAAGCTGCAACGAAGTATATGCGCCAAGTCATTTATTATTGCAGTCATTCCAGATACCTTCAAAGTTTTGCGTGTCTTTTCCCCACGCAGAAAGCCTGTCTTTAGAAAAACTCCAACGCCCACCCCTTTGTCCCTGTGTAAAAAACTTGATGCAAAAAAAAAACGCTGTTACCGTCAATTTAATAATGAAAAAGTAACGCAAAAGTAACATGCGTTTTTTTTATCGGTAACGAGGACGGTAAGATCTCATTCACACAGCCGTCGCCTCTCCCATCCCGGCACGATCACGGGAGCACACCCGGGCGAGGACGCGACAGCAGGGTGCCCGAACAGGCCGCGCAAGCAAAGCCGGCGGCCGCGACGGCAGGATTGGATTGGATCGGATTGCGACGACTGATTATCAGATAGGGATAATTATATTAATTTTATTCTAATAGTTCTTCTTAAATGTTTTAAACGGCAGTGTATGTGCTTATTTATTCAACTTAAATTACAAAATAAAGAAATAATTGTGCCTGAGACATTAGTGCGCACGTTCTTTTTTTAATTAAGGATTTGTGTCTGCTATTACCAATTCCCCTTGAAAAGGAACAACAAAAACAACACAACAAGCGCTGGCCAAAGACGTTTAAATATGGCGGGACCCGGCATAACGTCATACCCAGCGACGCCGGAAAAAGAACCCAATCCCAGACTGCCTCGCGCACCGACGTGCTCTCATCCAAACTAAAATCCACCAAGCTCCATCGTCTGCTCTCCGCTCGGGCGTCAGGCTTAAGGGATTGTCCGGTCGAAACCGGAAGTACTTAAGTTTTGCCGCTCGTTACGTCGAGGGTGCCTTCATATAAACAAACGTTATTTTTATTTTGATATATGATTTCCCCTTATTAATTAAACCTTTCAAGAGAGTATGTACGAAACTGCACCACGAATTTCGCCAGTGTCAATGGCTGACATCCTAGCTGCTGCGTGACGTCACAAAACGCAAAGGTTTCTCGGAGAGTCGGGATAACAAGCGTTGGTCGATTGATGCCTTGTATTTTGTTTCGAATTATACAGTCTCCTAGGCTGTACCCTACTGAAATACGTTTCTTTTAATGCAGTTCCCAAGTGTGTGCACAAAAAGTCAAGCCTTTTAGCAGGATATTAAGCGAAAACAGCCATCGAGCAAACGTATGCCGTTTTGCGCTAACACAACTGCGACGGCCACCGATCGAACTAGGAGCTCTTGCAAAGCAAAGAATGCAGGTTTTTTTTTGTTTGTCTTTGGCATCTGAAGTGGCATTTAGGTACACGAAGCGGCATCTGCGTACACATATCGGCGGATCTACTGGATCGGTGATGAGGCTACTGGTCGTTCCCTCGGAGGCGATTTCCGCGGGTCGAAGGCGAACGGCGAATCGTTCAAATACATGTCGTCACTTGACTTGGACGAGCTTGGTGAATCGTAGCCACGCTCCATTTTTTACTCGCGGTTCAAACAGAATTGGGATACACGCGTGCTAAATACAACTTTTAGAACCGTTCCAAATGGCCTAGCTGTTGGTTTCGGTTTCGCCGCATAATCAAACCGATTGATCCGATTTGGGCAGGAGTGGGAGTGGGTGGACGCAGTGGCGTCACAAGGGGGGGCGGGGGGCGGACCGCCCCGGGTGCAGCGCTCAGGGGGTGTCGCGGCGGGCCACGAGAGCGGGGAGGGGGGGGAGTCGCGGCGGGCCACGCGAGAGCGGGGGGGGGGGAGTCGCGGCAGGTCACTCGAGGGGGAGGCGGAGGGGGGGGGTGTCGCGGCGGGCTACCGCCCCGGGTGCCGCTGACCCTCGTGACGCCACTGGGTGGACGTAGTTGAATATCGTAGGCACAGCACCACACCTCAGCTTACAAGGCTTCTGTCCGCTTAGAGCTCAACTCGTCGCTCTCTTTTGTGAGATGATTGCTGCGTAAGCGGGATCTCGATCTTGACGGGAGCCCAGTCCCTACGCACGTCGACGATCCATTTTTCTCGTCACTGCACGTCTCGCGGAAAAGTGTCGAACGTCGCGTCTTGGCTCGCATGTGCTGCCCGGTGGTTGTGGCACCCAACCGCGCAACAAAAACCTCACCCATCCACGAAACAAGTCGAGCGCAAGAACAAAAACGAAGCACGCTGCGACGTTTACTCGCAGGCAAACGACGAGACGGGAATGCTCGCCGTGCTCGCTTTGCGTTGTGTGACGTCAGAGCTTCAATGTTGCCAACGAAAGTCGCGTTTACGCTAGGAAGCGATGGGAGCACTGTAAATTCAATTACTCATTCAGAGGGACATATAAATTTCAGATTTTGCGCGTATGATATGTCTCGAGGCAATAACAACGATATTCAATTGTTTTCTCGAATACAAAATTTGACCGGACAATCCTTTAAAGGGGTGCTCCGGCCGTTTTTTGAGCTACCTAAACAAATTGCATTTTCTGACTACCCGGGCTTCAGTTGTCACGGTATGCTACTTATTTTCTCCAAATTCAAGATAGCACTTGAGAAAATCGTAAATGAAGATTTATGCCGAAACCAGCATTCAAATTTTCGCGCGCTCTTCAGTGGTGTGACGTCACGCATGGTAAAGACTTTCAGGTCGTGCATGTAGTCTTAAACAGAGTGTGTCAAGTGTTTTTGCGTGCTTCTCAGTGAATCAGTTACCAAACATTCTTTTCCACCATCAAACGTCTTGTAATCAGTTGGGAACCTGGCTTACTGCCCCCTTTGTACCATTTATGTCGTCACACTTCAATGTTGCCAGTAGGGGCACCCAGTTTGAGAAACACGATAAAAACGAAATTCGAAAATTCAATAACTTCGCGACTTTTCTTTCTTTTTCACACAATACTTGGGAACACGTAGAGCCATGTCTATCGGTGGGTTGAGCCAATTTTGAAGCAAATCAACGACCATGAAAAAATCTCCGGAGTACACCTTTAGCTCCGCCTGCTCCGCGCCTGCGGTCTGCTTCATTTGCTCGTTGTCGCGGCTGGCTTTCGATTCGATCGGCGCACCAAAAGATGTTTCGAGGCGAACCCGCATTCTCACCACGGCGGGGTGAGACCAGCACCTTCTGGAAGCAGGGCTTTTACGGCTTTCTCAACCCGCGATGCCATTCTCAGCGTTCGTGCGTACGACGACTGACACGGGATCGCTTTCCAAAGCCGCACTATGACGACTCGTTCTAGACGACGCTCCAGGTGCGATCGCGCGGTGTCGAGCACGTCCACTACCGCCGACCTCCTACTGATCAGGCAAGTGTTCGGCTCCAGATCTCGCCTGTTCGACACCGCTTCAGTGGACGCTGCAGTGAAATATTGGGGCATACTACAGCGTTGATACGGAGATGCCATGGCAACGAGGGTTGTTTGCCCGAATCATACCATTGACGAGCTCCCCATTGGCTGAGAAGAGTTCGTGGCCACGCCTACTTCCGTTACACTTCGCTCTATGTATGGAAAATACGGACACCACCTCCTGCCCCTTATAACCTCCTTGAGCGTCGGCTGACTGTTGGCAACCGAATGATGACAAATCTTCCACACTTACCGAAACTTTTCTATTTTGTGATTTGTCGGTTTTCGATGGTGGCGGGACTCCGTCATCCGCCGGGACGCCGGGACACCGGTGCCGTAGAGCAGCTCCCTACGTCGCCCGGCACCCGGCGCGGCACGGCTTTCCGGCGAAAACCGGGCCGAAAATCCTCTGCCTGCCGGTAGCGCCCCTCGCACCGGTGCCGGGATGGGAGAGGCTCCGACTGTGTGAATGAGGCCTAACGCGTTCCTTTTATATTGAGTTAACGTAGGTCGGTAACGCTTTCCTTTTATTGCAAACAACGAATAACATATTTCGTTACTTTTTCTTTTCGGTAACGCCTACGACACCGGATAGAACACGTGCCGGAAAATGACAAACGCCATGACGCTGCGCTTTTGGCGCTGTTTCATTATCCCCATTGGCTCGTAGCTTCGGCTGCGCACTTACCTATGGTGAAGCCAAGTTCCGAAGATGTTGTAACTACAATCTCAGAGGAAACTTTGCCAATTACCATAACGAAACAAAAATCACCAGAAAAAAATATTTTTTGAAGCCGATGCAAGAAATGTTTGGAATTAGGTACGCAAAAGTTTTGCGTTCGAAATAAAATCGAGTCGTCACCACGGAGCGTGCGCTAAGCTCAACCCGAGTTTTGGACAAATTGGCGCACAACAAGAACTGTTTTTTCTTTGTTTTTTTTTCTTTGCGCAAGCAATGTTTTTGTGTATGCTATTTTGAAACTTGCTACTGAATTAACAATTTGGAAGCTTATATTCCCGTCCTGGGCTTAGCTTTTAGATCTGAATAATATTTTGGCTTCGTCGTTCTCTTAGCTACTCACGAATACGACACTAAGTGGCCCTCCGTCTGCTATGAGGAAAAGGTGAATGCACATATATCCTAATACTCAACTGAGCAGACTTGCGAGTATTTGTTTTGTCAAATGTTTAACTGGTTGAATACATCACAGCCCGCGAAAACGAGATGACCGTTAAAGCAAGTAGGCAGGCGAGCTGGTTAAGGATAGACATAGTAACCCTCAAGCTAGGTTTTGGAGCTAAGGTCCCCTTTTTGCCCCCTAGCTCCAGGGTTACTATGCCATTGACCGTGGCGCTGACAAGCGTGGCGTACTACAAACCACTGCAACCACCACAGCCTCGAGGCTTTCCTTTTGAATAGGAAGGGCTAGCTGCCGCCATCTTTCGTCCAGAGCCCCCGAGCGCCAGTCGAGACAGCCTTCTCGGCTGTCTCGGCGAACCTGGTGTCTCGGTGCATCAGCGATAACCCTCTTCCTCGCCAAAGCAGCTGCGGAAAAGAGTGGACAGCGCGCTATCATCGTCGCCATCCTCATGATCATCAAAATAATATATTAATAATAATAATAATAATAATAATAATAATAATAATAGTTAAAGATGAACATTTATTTTCATGCGTCAACAAACAGCTCAAGGCTCTCTGTATGGTAGACAACAGTTATAACACTAAGAAAGTAAAACAAAAAAGCTACATATGTCCAACCACGGAAGTCCTATATTATCGAGAATACTGCGAAATGTAGTTACATCACAAAATATCTCAAGGTGGGGACAATCACACACGTTAAATTCAAGTTGCATTCTTGTAATATAAGGAGTTAAAAAAAGCGCGTTTCGTGTAGAAGGGGGTGTGAGTACGGGTACTACGCGGTAGGACTTGAAAACAGAGGGAGCTCAACAAGACAGCCGACACGAATGTCTCCACTGGCGATCGGCTGTCTTGGAGGACCACTAGGGGGCATCCCCTAGTGGCGGGGACGGCTCCCGTCTCAAAAAGCACATGCCTCCTCATACGCGGGACTTCCCAACCACTAGGGGAAAATTTAGCGCGGTAGGCGCGCTCTCGAATGCAGTGTAGCGGAGTGCAATGTATCCTCCCTCGAAAAGTATATGGTATACATTATGTTTCAGGACGTTTACCACAGTCTCGTCATTCGTCAGGAACATGCCATAGACTCGCTGCCAGTCACTGAGAAAAAACGTTTATTGAAACGTATGCGGATTTCCTTTTCTTTCTTCTTTTCTACCGTAGCAGGCTGCCTTTTTTTGTGCGTGCTAATCTGATTATATTAAAGTTATGACATATTTGAAAGATATTACGGCACGTTGGTTTTGATGGATACCTTCGTCTATGATTAGCCGGGGTAGAAATTATTTCATTGTATTTTTATTCGCTAATTTAAGCCATAAAACGTAATTTTTCGTTTGTGGTTGTGGAAGCTTGAATGCAATCTACCGCGGGCATGGTAATCTTCCTGTGGCGCGCTTGGGAGCTTGCGTCGTAGTCACACCACGATCGCACAATAGCAGTACAGCTTCGTACCGAAGCCTGCGGTAACGCTACGCTAAAACTCACAAATGCTTCGGCGGATGTTCGAGTTGGGTTCTTACCCAGTCACCGCGGTCAGGGGAATCGCTGAGCTTCAAATCTATTCCAGATGCGGCTCGTGCTCCCGTACTTTTAATCCTGGACTGTGGAAGTGAGAATGAGTAAAGTGCGTGGTCGCATTTTCTATCATATGTTTCGAATTTCTATTTACTGCACAAGTGACAGATCTTCATTAAACTTCTCTATAGTTTACACAACGACAACTATTTTAATTATAGATTGGCGGATTAATCTCGAAACAAATACTAAACTAACAAAGCAAAAACTTTATCACGTGGTTCTTTTGTAAATGTGTTAACAATTCCAAGGTAATAACAACACACGCACATAGCAGATTAATATAAGGAAGCAGTATAAGCTTTATTGATATCATATCACATCTCATAACCTGCCAAAGAAGACTTGATACTTCAACCCGACGTGCTCGAATGATACGTGCCAAAAAGAAACGTGTCCAAAGTTCTGTAATTCACCGATGTTTACTAACTTATACGCCGCTCATTGTGGCGTGATGCTCCAAACTTTGATCTAATTATTTAACAAAAAATAGGTTTGCAAAATGTTATGTCTATTACGTTTGGTTCTCAGTGACCTAAGATTTGAGGCCACCAATCATTCGTGCTTCATACTAACATTCGTTTATGTGTGTAGGATATTTCTAGACCAGTGGGAAGGATATACAAAGGCACACTCTAAAGTAAAGTTGTTTTGTCTTATATCGCTTGCTAGTGGGACACTAGCGGCGTTGCAGTGAAGGGAGTATACCGGAGCTTGAAGTTCAATACGGAACTAAAAATGCTTTCTAACTGGTTTACTCAAGCAAACAACAGAAACAACCAATCAATATTTTCTATTCAGTTACTGTATATAGCGTATGTATGAATAAAAAATAAATCGAACTTTAAGAATTACTTTTATAAAACACTAATAAACTACATCGCACAATTTCAACTCTACCTGAAACCTAGAGCAAGACAATATTGTTTTACAATGCATATAAGAGTTGTTAGGTAGCAACATAATAAAACCGGAGACACGGAACAAGAAGGACACACAAATCCGAGGATGCCAAGCTGGGTAGCTTTTATTCTCTGATATGGGCTTCCGATCTGCGGTGCAGTGATTGCCACAAAGCCTTCGATTTTATTATGTTGCTTAATATTTACCAGCTCGCCTGTGTCCTAACTCTTCTTTCTGTTAGGTAGACCTCCATTTCCCTTTCATTTCTATTATGCTCCCGTAGTAGTTCCATATCGTGGTTTTCAACCGTTCACGTCCTATAGGAATGCTAAGTTCAGGCTATTTTTCTTGGGTGATTGAGGTTTACAATTGTTGTTAGGAAAACAAACTGCTTTTTGCCTGACTTTAGTCCGTAGTAGAGGCAGCTAAAAATAAAAACTATTGGTCGTTTAAGTGGAGTGATTATATTGCAAAAAGTGGCAAACTAAAAAAAAATGGAAGCAAAAATTATTTTCGACAATATGCCCAATCAAGAAAGGTGCCCTAAGGAGGTTTCTGAGATCGCCTAAATATGGCGATAACTCACTCTGCCGGATCTAAGCAGTCTAGGAATATCTAAATCATGACGATATGTGGCCCTTTTCCCTATTAAAAAAAAAGCAATCAATCATCGCAACACACCGAGGTCATCTACGGCGATGAGAGAAGCATGTTCCGAATCCAGGATCATTGTCAGCTAAAAGCAGGCAAAGGATCCTCGCACCTCCGACCGGTGGAATTACGGAGTGATATCTCGAATGCCGGCGCCTCATTGTCCATACCGACCGGACTACGATATAACCCAGCGATTCGCGCGCTCGAAAGCAGACAACCGGACAAACAGTCTCAGAAACTTTAATTCACGATTAATTTCTAAAATTGTAAACACGCGGACAATCATGCCAATACAATAGTTCTTCACGTTGATATAGGCTCTATTTTCGAGACGGTTATTGCAGTATTATGTTTTTACATTAACATTCTTTTAACAAATTGACAGTATTTGACTACTCAGATTTGCTTTTGTCGTCTTGAAAAGCTTACACATTTTGCAGTAACAGGGTTTGAAATCTCAACGAAATGTCGCGTTTTCATTGGTCACATGTCGTCCTGGCCGTCGGAACAATGCTCCTCCCATTGCCGGAAATCACCTCCGTAGTGTTTGTTCTCTGATTGCTTTTTTTAATTAAAGAAATCGGCCGCGCGTCGTTATGATTTCAGGGATTTCTAGGATGCTATAGAGCCCGCAAAGTGAGCAATCGTCACGTATAAATGATCTGAAAAAAAATATTAGGGGCATTTTCAAATATGTATAAAAAGTGCTGATACTTAATTCATGTAATGGCCATTTATTTCATTTTAGGGACTGGAATATTACATGCATCTTCCTTTAAACCTAGATGAAGGATTTTGTGATAAATTGGAAAACCTGATAGGATTTCTCAATTTATTTTCGATACCGTTGGCGCAGCCATGGGCCATTACAGGGATGCCATTTTTTAAACTATACACTGTATTTCACGAATATTCCATAGCGAACCCATTCAGACATAATCATGCTCCCATCGTGTTTTATTATTTATTTGGTGTTTATTGTCATTTTGTTTTCTTAAATGGCGTTCTAATTGTTCAAGAAGTGAACAACGTAATCAACCTAGAGAAGCATCTTAGGGATCCTTTATTATACCAACATACATGAAGACAAACTTCAGTCTCTGAAACTTTAATTCATGAAAAAATTCCTAAAATTGAAAACACGCGAAATATCACGCCGATACAATATATTCATTCACATTTAAAAAGAATAGAGGCAACTAATATCCATTATTTGTCTTTGTATGTGTAAGGCGACCTCCGCGGTTTCTGAACCATTAGAGGCTCTCTCAACAAAACCACGAATTTCGGATGTATATAGTTAGGAACAAATTCCCTCAACTGGTACTTAAAGGTAATGCTAGTTTCTTGAAGTATAGGGTACGGTAACTTGACTCGCTCAGAACGCGCCCGACCATCTCCTCCAGGGCCTAAATTCGTATGACCACTGAGAGTCGCTCATCGCCCAGTCGATTCAGGAGATTCTTCCTGTGTTTGGTCCTCTTGTTACATAACAAACATCTTGAGCTTCACGGAAAAAAAGAAAGAGAGAGAGAGAGAGGGAAACAAAGAAGAGTCGAGCACTAAAATTACTAGCAGTTCGTCCCACAACTGTTAACGCTATATAGCCGACTGGTTCGTCAATTGTCTACGTGACGTGAACTTGAAGGGTAACATTCCGTACTTTGTTCTATTCATTGTCCGTGCTCAAAGTACCCCCCTCCTCGTCTCTCTGTGCCCGTCTCTCTCGTTGGCCCAGTCTTGGGGCGATCGACCCGCAGGAGACACAGCGGGGTTTACCGTAACGGGCCAGTAATTGAGCGGCGCCTCTGTAACGAAGGATGTGCTAAGCAGCGAGCCGTCGCTTACAGACCGCGCTGGGAGAGGACGCGGAAACGAAGCGAACGTGGAGCACGGCCAGCCCGTCGTTCAGCGCCGCGAGCCCAAGAAGAGAGCGGAGTGCGTGCCCGGCTTACAGACGTCGCCGACGTGGACGGCCTGCGAATTCCGGCCGTCGGGTTTTGGCACGTGTAAAAAGATATACGATCGACAATATTGTCTCGTTTGCTAGGGCGCCTTCTCTCTGCTCGGTCGGCGGCTCGACGAGTGAGACGCGTCCGAGGAATGGAGACGACGCGTGAGAAAAGCGGCAATCGATGCGTTCGCTTGCGTTGGACGTGTTTCAAGTGCAGACTGAAAAAAAAAAAAAATTGCTAGCCTTGGTTGTGCGTGCGGGCTGAACTAGGAAGAGACGAGGTGGGTATAGGTGCGTTGAACTGGTTTCTTGTTTCTTTAGTGTTGATAGAATTGAGATGCGAAAAACGTTGTGCGCAATCGGTTAAAAGGGGACTTACGTTGTTTGGTATTGGCGGTGACAGGTCAGGACTCAGGAGCGCATGGAAAGCTCCTCCCACCTCTTTCCACTTTAGAAGAACGAACGCTAGATAGGTGGTGACCTCCTCTCCAGCAATCCCTCGGCTAAAGTGGAAAGAGGCGGGAGGAGTTTCTCCTTAACTCTTAAACTGTCACCAACTATACATGAGCAAAAAGACGCGCGTGGCCTTCGTTTGAGTTCAAATAAATTTAAGTCCTAAACGAAACACTTCTTTGAAGCGTTTGGTTCGATCCTATTGTCCAAACCGCTTTGGCGCTCAATATGAACAGCATTGGAATATCATCCCAACGATAAATGGGATGTTTGGCACCCCATTTGTTTCGTGCTCAGGGTAACCTGGCTCCCTCTGTCGCACGCAGTTAAGCCCCTGGACGTGACGATTCAGCCCCCGAGCGGCCTCTGTCGGCCAACAAGGAGGTGGAGCTGGTGTGCTCGTCGAGCGGGTCCCGACCACCGGCGGCGCTGACGTGGTGGAAGGGCGACCAGCAGATCCGGCCGGCCCGGGACGAGGACAGCAAGGGCGGCCTGAGCGCCAGCACCTCGGTGCTTCTCTTCACGCCCACGGTGGACGACAACAACCGCATCCTGTCCTGCAGAGCCGAGAACAAGGCCATCCCGGGCAGCGCGCTCGAAGAAGGGTGGAAGCTGGAGGTCTACTGTGAGTACCAGAGCCGGCCTTCGAAGCTAGAGTCTCGCGGCCGTGCAACGATATCGGAATGTTTGAATCGCAGAGTGTGTTTTATCTGTCGATCCATGTAGGAAAGCCGTCCACAATTTTTCTTTCACCAACAGGTTTCTTCCTCGCCGTCTAGTCTGTGTGTAGTCAGCGCATGTTTGTCCTGTCTTCCTTCTTTTCTCCTGTTCCTGTGAGCGCTGTTTTCATTGCGCTCAACCGTCATGAAAATACCGTAGCGAAGGACTGTGACAGCACGTGACATCATGATGTCATGTGAGACCATGGTGCCAAGTGACAGCGTGACATCGCGTGGCACGTTACATTATGATATCACGTTACTTCGCTCGTCACTGTCATTATGAAGTCACATGACACTGTTACGTCAGGTGACAATGTAACGTCACGGTTTCACGTGACGTCATGATTTCCAGTGATGCAATTCCGTAATATGGCACCATGATGTCGCTTGACGTCATAAAAGTCACGTGAATGTGACGTCATCTGAACTATCACCTCGTGACGTCGCACGACGTCACACATATACAAATATTATTAACCCAGCTCACTCAAAACATATTTTGTATTCTCCAACCTTCGTCAACCTGATAGAGCTAGTGTAAAGGCTGGACTCCATAGGCCGAATATGCTGCAAAAAATAGACGGATTTCGCCCGGCGGTTTTGCTCTGCGCGTGGCATCAGCACAGTGGCTGCTATTCGCCTCGAAATTCGATCGGCACGGCTCATTTGGTGAACATCAGAACTACGCTTTGTTTTACACTTACTTGGAGCAAAACGACTCTAACGCGCGCGAGGCAGAAGCCATGGGAAGCGCCAATGCAGCGCTCGCGCATTGGAGTCAACTGCTAAAAGCTCGTGCTCTGTACCCTCGCCCGTGCTCTGCGCCCTTAGTCTGGATGCTCTGTCTCCACCCTCATTATGGACAGAGGGAATCACCACGTGCTTCATAGAGAAGCGTGAATAAACAAGAGCACGCTTTCCTTCATTTCAATCTGCGTCTCAAGGCAAATACTCCTTCCACCATTAAGCTGAGACAATACTCCGTTTCACCTTACGTTGTACCGCAACGAAGGCTAGAAGCCGCGAGCTCATAGCGTTGGCAGCTGCTCTTAAGTCAGGAGAGCTTGTGCCGCCGAGATGTGCCCCAGAGCAAGGAGCTCCCGCTTGTAGCCTTTCGTGCGGTACATCATAAGGTGAAACAGAGTATAGAAGCTTCTCCTTCAGTGCCAGCTCGCTGGTTTCCCCAGTGCCTTGGTTCCGCGTGCCTGCGTGTTCACTTTTGTGTTAGCAACGGCAGAAAGCTAACGCTGTAAGCGGAGCTTCTATTCTCAGCTGAAGGGTGAGCGAAGCATTTATCGCGGGCAAAACAAAAGTGCCTTCGGACGAAGTTCGTTAGTTATTTTTTGCATAATTCGCTTTTCTTGGAGTTCGTTCAACCTCAATTGTTTCACTTTACGCCAACTGATGGGCATTAGTGGGGCCCAAGTATTTTCGTGCGCAAAAACACTGACGCAGACGTTCCTTCGTTGCGTTATGATTTCAAGTATTAAACCAGACTATTTCTCTCTGTCTCCTCTTGAAAAACCTGATGACATAGCACGGGGGTCAGTGTTGACGTAGTCCGCAGAGTAATAATATTTTAATGCGTCTCATAGATTACCAGCACCTGCCCCATGCTTTGCCAACCCGCATTAGTGACTACACTAAACATTGGAGGCGCATCATTTGCGTCATATAACGTAGCTTCTTATTCTGATGCATTTTCTGTCTGCGAGTAGAGGAAGTAAAATCTTATTTCTTTTTTTTTCTTTTTTTTTTTGCGTTTGTTATCGGTGAAGAAGAAACTGACGTGTGTGTCGTATCTTATTAACAAAAAATATTATTTCTAAGCAGTATTTAGCAAAATTACAAGAATTGTTTCGCGGCCCCTGTAGGCTTCGAACAGCAGACGCGGACACCAGCCAATCTCGTGCGTGTCAAGCGTGCGAACGAACGCGGTTTTGGCAGGCACACAAACACTCGTGTTTTCTTCACGTGTAGGGAGACTGCAAGCCTGCCGTAGATACCTTCACGTGCAGGATGCACCTGCTTGTTGTTAAACAGTGTCAGTTTTTTTATTTAAAGTTTTTTTAGGGTGTAATACAAAAAATAACTTAAGCAGCATTGTTAAAAAAAATCTGTGCGTTTACCATTTTTAAAGCATTCAGGGAGCCTAAATTCCTTTGAAGGCGCGGTGCAACGATCCCTATAATTTGCGCAAATACCACCTCGAATGAATCTCTCTGACGTTCTTAAGCTATAAAACTCGTTTTAAGGTCGGTTTAGACGTCTGCGTTTGACTGCGTCAAGGCTGCTTGCGGTGAAATGTTGCTATGGCGACCCTCAGTACAAGCCAATGGGGAGGCGCTGTGTTGCATGACGCGACGGAGCGCCACGCGGTCGACGCAACTGTATGTTTGAGCCATTAGTTTTTTTTCCTTTTGTGCAATGAAGTCACAAAAAAGTTAAAGAAAAACGAGCAGCGTTCTCCCCTCAACTCGAAGCCAGGACAAGCGGCCACGTGATCTGGAGCCGGATATATGCCGCCAATGTTTATAGTAGACCACGCGTTGGGTTTGGCAAAGCCCAGGACACGCGCTATGTTCCACACATTGTTAGGATTCGGCTATTGTCGTCATTGAAGCGATTGGGCAAGAGCCACTATTCGAATGCGTGTCGAGCTATTGATATTTGCGAGCCCAAGTGTTCACGCATGCTCGGGTCCAATCTATGAGCCGCATTAAAATATCCTCACTGGGGGACTATATACAGTCAATGGGGTATGAATGGTGAACACTGCGACCTCCAAACTACGTAATCAAATTTTGCGAAGGAGAGGCTGAAATAAAAAGCTTGCTTTTATTCTTGAAATTACACCGCAAAAAAGACGTTTCTTGGTCAATGGCGTTGCGTGCGAGCATACTTTGGTGCCGCTAGTGCTAATAAAAGCTCGTGTAAAGTGAAAAACATTCCAAGGGAATCACCGTCCTCTTAATACTTTCTTTTACGTGGAACGACGATCAACACAACGACGATGCATATTTTGCAAGAACAGAATGGCGTCCTTTTGTTCAGTCTGGTGATGAACGCCGCCACTTGCTTCCTACTACACATTGTTGGTACTTGTAAGGAGCACAAAAGGTGTCTTTGCTCTACGGCCTTTTGGGAGAGCCTCCTACGCGGTCCACGAAGGCTTCTTTCGAATGCCGATGGAGCATGAGGTCCAACAATCAGGTCCCCAGCTGTTCACCTCAGCTGTGGTATCCCAGAACACAAATTACTTCTTTTTTCTTTGCCCGACGCAGCATTCGACTGACGTGACTGAGCATAGCGTCAGCGTTCCACTGGTGCTCGTGTTTAATTAGTAAAGCAGCGATTAAACGGGAGTTCAGCCGAACATCGAACCAGCACTGACGTTCAATCGGTGCCCCGCCATTGATCGAGGTAGATGACGTAACGACTTCAGACGATAGGCCTTGTGTTGGGTAAGCGCCGACCTGTGTGGCGAACAAACCAAACAAAGTGGCTCCCATAGTTCGATCTCCTCAAAAAGAGTGCCGGTGCTTTGTTCTGTAAATAAGACACGCTCCGTTAAGCGGGCCTTGATGCAAGCGCGTGAGGCGTGATGCTCAACGTCACATTGCCGAAGTTATTTTTGTCGGAAGGTTATTCGCCGAGCTCTCCTCGTAGGTTGCACTGACCGGCTCTGAGTACTCTGGTAAAAGCTAACGGTCGTCTTTCTATGGTATGTGGAATTGAATTACGATTTTGCTTTTTTCGATATCATGTCGTTATAATGTCATTTAGACTTTTTATTTACGCGTCACGTAACGGAAGAGTCAATTTTATTTTTATTATTTAATTTGTCGAGGGGTTATTGTCTACAGGTTGTTTATTTTTCTCCCAAAAGTTATATTTCTATTTACGTGGCTGTTTGTCCCAACAGTGTCTGGTGTACCACTTACTGCGAATATCACATAATCACCTGTCGTCCTGAAATGCCGCTGATTTTTTGCTTTCTTTTAGGTACAATTTATGTTTGACGGTATCCGCCGTGGTGTTTGCAGTAGAACCGCGCTTTAATGCAAAGAAAAAAGCAGCTACGGAAAAAGAAGCGATTTGGGTCTCATCGATTCACTCGTATTTTGTGTCTTCTTGTCAAGATTATGGCGCGCACAGAAAAGCTTATGATTCCTTTATGAGAACACGATGAATTATTGAACCAACGTAGAAAAGGGGCCTAATAGTTTCTCAATCCCTTTAACAATCACCTTCCCTCCATATTATCATTTATTTCTGTCGAACTACATAAAATTGCGCATTTATTTGGACCTCAATATTTAGAACACTATAGATAGAGTATCTCTGAAGAGGCCGTAATCTAAAAGCGAGCGTATCGATCGACTTATTTTGTCATTATATATCAAGGCTGCTCCGGGAAAAGATGCTTTTCATCTCAGGCCATTTGTTTTCCCTTTTACTTTTCTAGGTCAATCAAACTTTGTCTTTATTTCTTCTTTTTTTTTAACAAAGCAGCATGCGACTTTGGATTATTTTTGAGAACACGAATGTTTTCACCATAGCTGGATTAAAAAAAGGAAAAAATGTTTACAAATCTCTGCAATGCGAAATTAGAGAGCAGCTCTTGAGGAGGAGGGAGGGAGGATACGAAGGGAAGGGTATAGAGGAGGAGGAAGGGAAATACTTCATACCCTCCCTCCTCCTTTCCCTCCTCCTCCTTGTATCCTCTCCTGTCCTCTCCTGTCCTCTCCTGTCCTCCACCTCTCCCCTCCTCCATGCCCAGGAGGAGGAAGCGTATTTAGGAGGAGGAAAGGAAAGTACTCAATAAAAGAGAGAGAGAGTACAGACCCTCCCCTCCTCCTACTCGTACCCTCCATCTCCTCCTCCAGTTACGCCGACGCCGACGCCGCAAAACACGGGAACAAGCGCCTAAGAGCTGCGCTCTAAAAAAACAGGCGCCAGGCACCAGTCGAGGGGAAGTAGTGAACCGGTTTTCTTTTCTTTTAGTATGTGTTTCAGTATACAGAAGCAATCAAAATGTTTCCTTGTAGAGAGTCATAACGCTATTACTTGTTGTGTTAGTTTTAATGGGAATGGCTAAGCATTTTTTGAATTTAGTGCCCCATCGGGCAATATGAGCTGAAACACTTTATCCGGTCTTTTTCTCTGTCTGTGGCCCACACAAGCTTTGTTACGTCAATATGTCGAATACTCCAAAGTATGAGACCTCAACATTGCTTTCCATTTCTAGTTTAAACGACAGCTCTCTCAAACACAGACATGTACGCTAAAGAAGCATGAAGGGCTGTTTCAACTCGTAATGTCAGCAATAGTAGGATTTCGAACACTTCGTAGGGAAAAGGAAGCAACCGAAACCACCGCATTAATACTCTCGTGTAGTCTAGAGGTCAAGGAAGACTTTTTTGGGTGAATCCTATATTTGGTCACCCGCTTCCAAGTAAACGGATGGTTATCAACAATCAAAATTACCTTGCAGAATCGCATATTTTTTAAATATTATTTAGTGACATATTCGAATGTATTAAGCACGCACGCATTGGCAATGATAACAAAATTCGAAAAAACAAGCTTTCAGTAATTTTCCCTTACATGCAGTGCCAAAGATGTAGTATTACTCGGTGCTCCGTGCAGGCACGTAGCCAGGGGGGGGGAGGGGGGCCTGGGCCTGGTTTTTTTTCGAAATTTTCCATTTTGCTGGGATTTTCTCCCCCTCCCCCTCATACAGAATTTTCTCATGGACGGCCCACGTGGTAAGTCAGTCGCGGGGCTGTCAAAGCATCTACACAAAATACATTAATAAAAACAGGCAGATATTATAAGAGATGAACTCTGAAATATTATAAACCAGGCAGGACAATATTTATATATAAACTACAATTTACTCAACAGGGATTTACACTGTTGTGCACGAAATCAACGAGAGGTAGAGGAGGTGAGATTTCGCTAACAGTCTACAGATCATAAAATATTTGCAGGACGGGCTTCATCCACAGAATCACGCACTAAAACGCTCGCTAAAATCTGTACAGCGCAATGAAATCACGGTGGCATTTTGTGAAATTCAAAAATGAAACGATTCATTCAATTACCTCAAAATGTACATAACCCTCAAACGGTGCAATTTGTGGATCGAAGATCAGCTTAGGAAAAGTTTCAGTTGGGGTGAAAACTTTCAAACTCACCGTCGTCAGTTGGGATCCGAACGAATGGGTGCTTCTTGTCCCCGACGCTGCTTGGGTACAACTTTGCTTTGGTACAACTTTGCGTAGCTCACCCTCTCCGCGCTCGGGAGAGGGTGATGTAGCGACCGTGCTCAGCCTCACGAGAGCGGAATGAGCCCTCGTGCATGGAACGCGCGCGCACCGGTAGCTGTGACAGCGCTGCAAAGCGCGTCCATGGTAAAGATATAAACAACCGTTTAGAGTACCGTTGGTTGAGGCTAGCTCAGACGCCAGAAAGTCTGGTCGGTACCATTCTGAGTGTTTGTGCGTATGGCGCGTGCTTTGCTCGCCTTCCTAAGTGACACAAACGCACGCGCTGGGCTGCGGAGATCGTGCGCAGGGCTGTGAAAGTGTCAACAAATTTAGAATCGCCTCAAGAGTGGGCTGGCGTATCTAGAGTGTGCCGGCCACCTGACGAACGCGCATAACTCGCACCGTTTGATGCTATTCGCATTAACGTAGATAATCATTCCTAGAGGATGGGTTCTGCTGATTTTTATTTAGTGAAACAATATGCAGTTATAACTAGAGCTAAATGAAGCTTGATTTCTTGTTGTTTTCTTTAGTTTTGAGTAGTTAGATCCTCCCACCACACGAGCGCTGCTGTACACCTTGATGGTGGAGCCATCTGTGTTTGCGCCGCGCAACTCGCGTTTTGTCCGGAGGTTGTCAAGGGGGGTAGGGAGGGGAGAGGAGGGGGGGGGAGTGAAGAACACGTTTAACACAATGCTAGCTTCGCCCACGCCGTAGCATTGATTGCGCCTCAATTTGCTCGCTCGACTCAGCCGATTTCGGCCACTTGGCGAGTTGCTAGGTTTGCCGGACCGTTTAAGAAACATTTAGATAGAACTACGTCATAATATTTTACGTGTAGTCTTTCTACCTGATACGGAAAAAGCCTGCATTGTTTTTCTCTTTATTTTTTTCAAAACTATTATGTAGCGGAGTTGCCCTTTAAGGCCGAGTTACGGCCAGGCCAGCAGCCCAGCTGATAGGCCCGGTTCGTTAGAGCGAGACCTCTTCAGCTTACCATCGTATCGGTGCGGCCACGGAGAAAGGTTTCGCGACCCTCGTTGATTTCCGCGAGCACACATAATTCTTAGTTAAACTGTATACAGTTCAACGAATCCGACCAAAATCACTAATCCGAGCACATCAACGCAAACAAAGATTCGACCGCATTTTTTACGCAGCCCTGGGTCCCTGCGGTCAAAGCTGCCAAAAGGGTCATAATTGTTGGCGCGAGAAGAGCAGGAAACGGTGATATGAGCGAGAGGCGGCGTCAAAGCTCAGCCCCCTTCCTTCCTAAACTCGAAGGAGGCTGAGGGAGCGCTGGCATTCCGACCACCAATCAGACAGTGCGTTATATGTGTGACGGAGTAGAGAGTCTAGATTGGAGAGATGGTCCATCTCAAACCGCGGTGATCGGTCCCGATTCGCAACTACGCATGCGCTGTGTTTTCGCGTGGCGAGGGGGAAAGCAGGAGGAAAGTCGGAGGCGTTTGCAGACGACCATAGCTTTTGTCACCTCTCCGTAGCTCATATTACAAGCGCGGCCCCTAAATAACGTGACCCCGATAAAGTAGATGAAAACTCTCTGTATTTCAGGCTCTCTATCACCGAACCCGCTGGCACGCGGCTGTGCCAGCTATGCTTTGGCGAATCAGGTTGTTCTCCCGCTTTGCGGACGCCTGGGACGTCCGCGCCTCCGCGCCCGGACAAACATTATCAGATTAGCTCAATTACGGAACTGCTCATAGACGCTGCTTGCACGAGCAGAACCCCCCTCCCCCTCCCCACTCACCACCACTCGCCTCCCGTCGTTCGACGCGCCGGACAGCCTCTGTGGTAACTACAGTGTATTCTGTGGGATACGTACGTTTCAAAGAACAGAGTCTAGATGGCGTTCCACCTCTGCTCTGTGGAAGAGACAGTTATGAAACGAAAATCTAGATGGCGCTTCAAACGACGGGAGGCGGACTGAAGTGACTGAAAGGGCGCGAAGTTCCACAACTGAGGTAGTCTATAGTAACGTTGACCTTGATGCACGCCGTAACTTGCCAATTCGCCGATCGGAAACTTGACAAGAAATTACGCAGTTTTAGAATAGCGCACGCTAAAGCTTTGCGTACGCAAAACTTAGTGCTGTCACCACTGCTCGTGCCCAGAACGGTGACTGGCGGTTTGAGCTTTACGGGCGCTATATTAGAGAGTTTTAGAATAGCGTAAAGACCCTTGCGTCAGCACTGCGTACAAGGCACGCTAGCTGTCGACGTAACGTTGCGGAGCGCATTGAACGCGCACTTTTAGTATAGCGGAAGGCAAAAGCATACGTAACGATACTTAAAGACTTGCAGCGCCATCTACATGTGCTCCTACGAACTGTCTCAAACAATCCAAGGCAGGTATTTCGTAAAGCTAATTTAACACTGCGAATCTCTTCGCTTTGCTACGAAGTGCGTGAATCTCTTTCCAGCTGCCTGTTGTGAACGAGTTTTGTCTTTTTTTAGGGCTGTGCGACCAGCAGTTCGATCTATGGTTCGCTCCAGTGTGTTGTGGGATCCCTACTGTCTTATGTTGGCCTCGTCATTTGCATGGAAGTATGCAAGCAATACGTCGCACCGCTCACGTACCGACCGCAGACAAAACACCTTTTTGGGTTCGACGGCATCGCCAACGTTCTTGGCTACCGAAACCCATCTTTGTGGTCGCTCGAAGGGGTTCGTCGCGTTGATTTCTTTGAGGAGGTCGTGGGTCGCCTGTCAATACCACCCGATCAGGACGAGTTCCACTCGCTCCGAGGAAGTCACACACAATTCACTATTGGGAAAAGGCTTTATCTGTACTCAAGCTCAGAGTCCGTTGAAGAGGGCTCATTATACATTCAAAAGAATGTATATTGAGTTCTCAATTACCATACTCAATTGCATTCCTAATGACGACCGCATATTCAACAGAATCGATATTGAGTTTCTTATTTTAAACTCATTAAACGATGAGTTTACACTGAGTTTCAATTTACTCTATAGGAATACATTAAAAACTCAATTGAAACTCATTGATTAATTGTGTAGGGTTGATTACTTAAGGCGGGTACTTGAAAACATTTACCGAAGGGTATTATAAGTATACGTTATTAGTATGATTTGCTTACGACTACAGTATAGGCTGGCAACAGTTCAAGTGCATGTACCAGTTTTCTATTTACAAGTGTACTTTCAGGTATGGCACCGTTCTGCTGCACTGTACGCTATAAGTACACTTTCACTTCGCTTTCAGTAAGGGGAGTACACTTTTAGTAGAGTTATGTAGCTTATCAGTATACTGATGTTTTCCTGTTTCTTACCAAGGGAAATCAAGAAGCTCAAAGGTAATGACTAGATAAAACTAGTTGGTCACTGTCCGGTCTTCACGCCTATCAGGTCAGACATGTTTAACGCGAGTCTAACGCATATGTAGCGCAGTTATCACACTTCCTTTTTATATTGCACCTAGACTTTTCTTGTGTGCACTTCTTTGACTTTATTCCTTTTTTTCCTTGCGGTTTGCTCTTTAACGTCATGAACCAACCAGCCCACATCGCCACCCTAATTTGACTAACAACACAAAGTTGGCTTCATATATGCTCACACAAATCACTTTCACCCCTCGTTCAAACCATCTACAGCCTGTGACCGGAACCACCATCCCGCTCCTATAAACTCAAATATAGATTATGTTCTTTTTAAAAGTGCCTTAATATGTATCATCATATTTTCTCATGTGTACTATTTTGTTCAAATGTACATGTACCCACATCCCTCTCTGTAATGCTTACCCCCTGCGGGTAGAGTAAAATATAGAAGTGTTGATCAACAAACAGTCGTTATTAACGAATGATCACAAATGTTTACGTTTGTGAAGCGTCCTCGTTTATATCGCCTGAATTGTTCATTATTTTTGTTGAGGGTTCTATTTAGACGAAAAAAGACCAACACAGAAATGAGAACAACCGTGTCAGTGCTCCTTTAGCTAGTTGAATATTTAAAAAGAAAAAAGAAATCGCCAAGCCTCGACGTTTGTTTGGGTTCGTGTTTTGCATTTCATACGCGACCGGGCAGAGACTACGTTGACTTGATGCCCAAGAATTGAGGCGGCAGCGAAGCGAGGACATGGGCTGCCTCAACATTTGTTGTATGAATAAACTAGGGCGGTCACAAATGCATAATAAGTATGCGTGACAAATGCATGATAAGGTAGCTAGTCGTTTCCTCGAGATTTATCATATGAACTCCATCGCCGGAAACTTCGTTGCTGAGTCGCCTCATAATTTATAATGCTTACTGGAACGTAGCAGCGTAAATTTGACATATAAAGAACAAGGAAACGGTGATTACGTTGCTGCGATCAACGTTTTCCTTGTAGCGTCGGCAGTAGCTCACACGCAGCAACTCGAGAATACGCCCATCCGGCGTGCAATTTCACCCGCTCAACGAAAAAGCGCCTTCCAAAACTGCGTCATATTTTATGCCGAGAGAAACGGCAAGGGAAGAGGAGATGGGAGAATGGCAGTGACGCCAGAAAGACGAACTTTGGTCAGAAATATTTTTTGTGAGCAGGGGCAGAGGCTAGCCGGGCTCGCTGCCATTGTCTCTAGCTACCCTCTCTGTACCCTCTCACGCAGAGTCTGGCGTTATGAACGCCGCGTTCGATATTTGCCGTTTGAACGCCGGGATTAGTACAAGGAGCAGACCAGGGTCTTGTTCGCTATGATTGAAGGGACACACTGGGTAAAGACAAGGCGGCTCGGCTTTGTCCCTACCCACTAATCCTTCCAATCAAGGCCGGGATCTCGGACATCACCGCACGCTCTCATCTCTTCTTTTTCTGTTTCTCTGAGCATTGCACCACACTTGCGTTTTGTATGTTGCGGAAATTCACCAACTCTATAGATCTCTCCTAGAGAGCGATGACGAATCGCTCGGTAAAATAACATTTTCTCATGAGGATTGTTGTTCACTTACATTTATTCATTCCTACATTAATGTTGTACTTCCAAAAACATACCTGCGTGCAAGTGCCTTGACGGCTGCACCCACGAGCAGGTTTCAGATAACTGCGGCGGCACAAACGGTCTAAAACCAATTCTAGCTCGTAAAAAAAAAACATTAATTCTTTGGGATTTAAAGACAAAGTTTTTACAGCAATTTTTGTTTTCTTTAGTGACATCGACGAAATGGTGTATGTAATGATGTCAATCCTGTCTAGGTATTGAAGCAGCAGTTCGCATGTTGCTAACAAAGATTTAGCAAGAAAATAAAATAGCAATTATTTTTTTTACCTGTTTAGTGTTGAGTATTAAGGTCAGAAAAGAGACCATATATGAAACTGATTTGCATGCTTTGCCGGTAATAATGAAATTAATTATTTCACGCTCTTACTTAAAGAGAAGGATGTAACGAGAAGTGGTTGTTAGAAGCGATTTTTCAATTTTAAGGTTTTTTTTTTCAATTGTACTTTAGAGTTATTTTTTGGAAAGACGTAAAGTCACGGGCAGATTAAGAAACTCAAGACGCTCTGGCATCTCATCATCGCTCCGCAGGCAATCAAATTGTGACAAGACGCAATGAGAGCGACTACGTACGCCTTACGAAACAAGGAGCCCGAGCATAGGTAGCCACGCCCCGCGATTCTTCCCCTGTCAGTAACCATAGCTCTTCTTCTTAAAAATGCTAATTTCTTTAAAAAAGAAAAAAGAAGCCCGAAGAAATAAAAATATATTACGAAACTATGTATTTTTACGCCTGCTATCTTCGTGCGGCATTTGAAACAATTACTTTATTCCATCCGAATATAACTGGTTGGCAGGCGAGTTATATTTACTTTCCGTAATTATTTATTTTGGAACCACGAAGAGTCGTTTCGACACATCCACGCACATAATCATAATGGCTGCACGAAGTAGCGGTTTTCTATACGAAAACATTCCCGCATAATGAGGTATGCATGTAATAGACTACATCGTTGCCTCAGAGGCTGCGTCCTGACACATTTGCAGGATGTTCAATTTCTTGCCGAGTGCGGGGAGTCCAATCAGCGGGCAGTGTTCGAAATCCTAGCCAATATCGAGACCGCGATGAAAAAAGATGAACTGAGCACTTATGATCTGCTGGGCTTGCGCCCAGTCTGTTGCTGTGTAGCTGGTAGCCCTAAATTGTGTAAGATTTACATAAAGCATTCTACCCTATTTACTTGGCCAATACGAGGACTGCTTCTAAATAGCGCTCCACTTAAAAAAAACAAAAAAAAACGTAGCAACTGACGAGATCTGAAAAACGATTCACCGAAGTTTCTCCGCGGCTGTGAAACACTATTCTAAAACACGCTACGTAAAACAGCTCTTACGTGGCGTGCGCAAACGCAAGTGCTAAATTTAGAGCTAGTGTACGCTAGCTTGCGGTAAAATTTTGTACGTTATTTTACAAACTCCCTATTATCTTTGCGGAGCGCAAGTTCGTCTGCTTCTGGCGCTGGGGCTGCAATGATGCCAGAACGTCAAACTCTTATTGGCTGACTAAAAAAAAAAGATAGTGGGTAGACCTCAAGGCATCTAGCATTGATGTCTACCCACAATCCTTTCAATCAAAGCTAATCAGCGCTGGGCGTCATTCTGATGTCGCTGCAACTCCTGCGCACGATGCAGCCGGCTTGCTCTCTGCATACGTTTGCCCCATGAAATGGTGGGTGCCAACACTTTGTTTATAAACGGTGCATCTCTTATTGGAGTAAAGACACACTGGGTTCACAAACATCGAGGCACTTTAATAAAATTTAAAACAATTGCACATAAAGTGTGTGTGCTGCGATTGACAGCGGCAGCAGCTGCGTTGTGGAAAGGCATGTTGAAGGAGATTTGCCTGCAGCAAGCGTGCTGAACAATGTTTGCAATGAGTTGTTTGCTTTCAGCTGTATTGATGTAGGAGGCGGGTGTGAGGAGATGTGTGCATTGGTGGAACAATTGTGCGAGATGTTAAATGTGTTAAAAAACAATTACAGAATTTTTTTTTTTTTTTTGCCGTGGGGAACGTTTTTTTGGAACGTGGACGCGCGTGACCGCATCTCCGGCGGAAGAAGCGAAAGTACGTACGCGAACTGTTCAGTGGAGGCACCGAGAGAGAGGAGAACGGAACCTGGGCGGCGGCAGTGGGGAGGCGAGAAAACGTATTCGCACATCGCGAACACGTGGATATTTCGCAACAGTCGGCTGTCGGAGGGGTGAGAAAGGTGAGGAAGGCATGGCGTCGCGGGAGGGTACGTAGATGTAGCGAGGACGATGGGGATGCGAAGAGCGCTCTTCCCGTGATCACGTGGTTTTTTTTTTAGGAACTTCGGAAGCCTACAGGCATGAAGGTGGGGGAGGGGAGGGAGAAAAGAGCTTTGACGTGTGGGAGAAATGACGGGGAGATTGAGAGCAGTGCCTCTGATGTAGAATAAGGTTTAGCGTTCAAACATGATTTTTTTTTTGCCTGAAAGAGGCATTAGCAGCTACCACTCTAAAATGTTTTCTTCCTCCACTATTGTGCCAAAAAAGTGGTAAAACAAAATAGGGATACAGCGTCGAGCTACATGCGATAGCAGCGCCGCCGTTTCTGGCGCCTTGGCAACTCCTGCACCATAGCTCCGTGAACGAGACATACCTGAACGGAGGAAAGAAAAGAGTTGAGTCGCGCTGCGGCTTCCTCGCGAATGGCCCTATCAAGAAAATCCACCGAAGTGAAAAAAGGGGAAAGATACAGAAAAGAGAAAGAAGAGCGTGCGCGCTCGTCGGGAGCGCTGAAATCCCGGAGAGCTCGCACATCTAGTGCGTCGTTCAAAGCGCGTCTAAGGCGTCTCTACAGCGTGGGCGAAATGGATTGAACGAACATTTAAACTGACAGCATAAATCGGTTTCTTCGCTTATCTCGCTGGTATTTACTACACAGATGCTCGAAGCAGGTGCATTCATTATTTGAGGGTATGAATACAGGAAACTTCTGGAACTAAAAGGAAGCAAATAAAAACTGGGTTTGTCGATGAAAAAGTTATCGTTTAGCCTTTATATAAAAATCGTCTGAAAATCACCGTGGGTTATTCTGGCGTTTCCTACGATTGAAAAATTTGTGAAATAAAAACAAAATATTATGGGCTTACCTATTCTTCACTTTATTTAGCACAAATAAGCGCCACAGTAACACATAGTATTTTCTTAGTGTACACGCAAAGTATAGGGAAACTTAGCTTTGGTTATTTCCTTGATTTTCTCATGTGAGTCAATTTTCCACAATTTTAGCGAAAGCTTTCACAAACTTCAGGCATCACTGTAGTAAAAATCGCAGCGCGATAACTAAATTAAGAAACCGATTTATGCGGTCAGTTTATAGTGCGCTCAACTCATTTTGCCCACGCTGTATGTTTGACCACATGATGTGAACCGCGGGAGCAACTCGACATCTACTGCGGCATCCTACCAGTGAGGCGACGAGCGTCTCGTCAGCCTTCGGCTGGCGTCCGCGTTCTTTGGTTCCATCGCTGAAGTGAGGGCCGGAAACGGTTAGGAGCCTGGCATATAACACTATTCGTGGTCGCAAAAAAAAAAAAGTTTTTATAATATGAGACTACACGTGCTTGGCTCAAGGTCGTGAAGTAAATGGATCTGCATTGAAGCTAAGGGTGTTTTAGAACATAATTATTAGTGGTGATATAACAACGACAAGAAAAGCTCTTCCCCCAACCCACCCACCCCTAAAAATACAGCTTGTTTTAATATTTAGTGTACGAAATATCATTGCAATTAGGCAAAGTTTCACTCTTTTATTATTACATTAAAAAGGCTCTTTCCATTTGTGAAGTCAGAAAATTGGTGCGAGTGTGTTTATGGCGTAGGGACCTTATGCAGTCTGGAAAAGTAGATGCGCAAGAGCTTTTTGGAGTTCACTCTTTTGCACCCTTGTTCGTGTGACTCACAGGAATACAAACGCGGAGAAACATTCAAAGTATCACACTCGTGAACCTGGCGGGATTAGCAGGTGGAAACGGACAAACGAGGAAACTGCGAACAGTACGTCATGTTTTAAGCGTTGCTGAACATGGACGAATTGAAAGGGGCAGAGGGCGAACCATTAGTTTTGGCTAATGCTACCGGTCCACGAACGCTAACGCAGCTTAAGCCTGATTGAAAGCACGAACGACGCATTTTTAGCCTTGGCGGTCAGACTGTGTGAAGGTCAAATTAGGTATAGCGTAGGATTAAATACACACTAGTAGCTACCGCATGGCACTTCGGCAAGCGAGTGACACCAGCGTAATACACACAAGCAGATCGATAATTACAGCTGCAAGGTAATTTGTGGAACTCCAGGTCTTGTTATTGAGCAAACTCATTGCCCCCGTATGTTCGTGATATAGACAAAACTTGTTTATCAAAAATACGAAGAGGTTAACATGAAACTTGTTTCACATCTTCGTCTTTCTAATACACCAATTTTGTCTATATAGCAAGTACTTTGCTCAGTTTCCCAAGAGACAAACACAAGTGTGCTGGGATATGGAGATTGCATGCTTGACTATGAATCACTGAATCTTAGACGGTGCACATATGAATGGTGAGTGGGTTGTACATGACGTTTTGCACATTCTCGAGTAGCTATAACAATAACGCCAAAAAGTAACTGGAGATCATCATAATGTGAGGCGCTATTTCACTCAAATGCAGAAGTCATTAGTCCACAAGGAGCCCATAACGCTATCGCTAAAACGACAATCACATGACGGACCAAATTCTGATATTGATCCACGGACCATGTATTATGAGACCGTCACGTCACAGATTCATGCGACTCGCGTATCGCCCGCGGACGCGAGCACTGATATAGCTGAGCGCCTTTTCACTCACAGATTTTTAGCGGCGTACCGACTTTAAAATTGTTTTGTCTGAAGACAAAAATCTAATTTTTATTTCGGTTAAACAAAACAAAGATAGAGCACCGTTGTGTTATCTCCATTCGCTGGTTCGTCTTGTTGGTTGACTCTTGGCTGCCCGCGTGCAGGAAGCGTCAAAAACTTTTCCCAGCCGATGCGCTGGACGTTCCGGTATTCCTCGTGTTCGTGTCAAGAAAATTTTAACAAAACTCGTCTAGAACGCCGTGAGCTTTCCTACATGTAACTTCAGACTTTTATCCGGCCAGAGCTTTTTGTGCCTGTGGTTTGCTGAATGTTGTGCGCGAGTGCGTGAGGTCGAGAACGTCAACAGACGCGTCTCCGTGAACCTAAGCCTCCGTCGATTCTACGCCGAGCCTCCTCGACAAGAAACATACTTGTGTTATGCCTTGCTTTAGTAAAGCTAATGGTGGTTCGCGCTAAGTCTGCCATGGTCGTCTGTCTCGCTTAGTACGTAACAGCAGCATATAACTACTCGCACAGCGACTTCGAAGTATGCGTTCTTGAGAGCGTGTCGGACATTCTACCGTGCCAGCTAGAATCGTTGCCAGCAGTAGCATTCATTTTCGCTATCGTTAAATCTCCTTAAGGTTCAAGGGAAACAAGATGGCCGTTTTCAATATCGCCAGAATACTAATCTTTAACATTAATACCAAATTACGAAGCGGTGACAACCATTTTTCTGCAATGTATTTCCACACTTTGTACGTCGGCCTGTTGTGTAGAAACAATATATCGCACGTCACTTTTCCGGTATATATGGAGTGTAACTAGGGTGACCAGACGTCCCGTTTTGGCCGGGACCGTCCCGTTTTCGAGACACGATGTTTTTTTCTTTTATAAAAGTGCGCAGACATTTACAACCGAGTCTTCCAGGATATATAGTCCTGCCTAGGAAACTTCAGTCGTCGGCAAAATACACCAACGAAGGATGCGAAGCAGTCAGACTGTTCCCCAGACCCTAGGGCTGAGTGCAATATGGTAACGTTTTGAAATGAGAGCACGTTATTTCATTAAATCTTTTCTCCCAATCTCAACCTTTCAACCCCCCCCCCCCCCCGGGGCTGTGATGTCCCGTTTTCTACCTAAAGGAATAGGGTCACCCTAAGTGTAACTCAAGCCGCGTCATGTTAGTTACCGCGCTATTTACTTACCGCTGCTACCCCATCACCCTTGAGTGATGACCGCCTTGTGCTGTTTGCAGACGCCCTGATAGTGACACTCCAGCTGGGCAGCAATCTGCGAGACGGCGAGATTCAGGAGGGCCGAGACGTGTACCTCGACTGCAAGATTGTCGCCAACCCTTACACGAGCGACGTGGGCTGGCTCTTCGAGGGCCGGGAGCTGGCCTCCAACGCCACAGCGGGGTTATCGTGAGCACCCAGAGCCTGGTGCTGCAGCGGGTCCGCAGGGCCCAGAGGGGCCGCTACGCCTGCTCGGCCACGAACAAGGAAGGCCGGGGAGTCAGCAAGGATCTCTACCTCAGGGTGAAGTGTGAGTGCTGCACAATATTTTTTAGGCTCATGCACCGGCTGTTTCATAAGAGCTTGCCAAATTACGGAGCATCCTCAAGGTACTGTGGGAGCGACCCGATAATCTGTTGTCAAGATTTCATGCGTAAACTTCCTTCCGTCTTCAAGTCATGTACAATTGTGTGAAAGCTTAAGAAACTTTGCTGGGTGACGTAAAAAATCATCGTTTGGGCGCCTTGACGCTATTTAGAGCTGCCGCCTGCTAGACTAATACCTGTAAAATATTATTTTCTTTTTTTTTTCACTGAGGCTTGAACAAATGTATACCTATACAAGAACTGGGTCATAAAAACCGGTTGATCAAACAGTATGTGACACTATGGCTCACGTCAGCATATTGTCTGAGGAGCATGACGAGGTTCTAAGCATAAACAATTTTAATATTTTACCACCGGCGTTGCGACCCTGAGGTGTACACAACCACATTCGTTAGAACTGGTTTCGATCGCACATCTTTACGGCAAAGTTAACAAGTCCCTATACCGTAGTTCTCAAAGAAAGTTTGTAGGGGCAAAGATAATAAGCCGAGTAAATGTACGCCTCTGCCAAAGGGCAAACAAACACGAATAAGGTGTATTTTTTACCAGAATACCAGGAAAGTTTTCAAAGTTCTGAACGAACGTAGTGTACCGCAAAACTTGTCGTACAACTAAGTCGTAAACAGTTCAATTATCGGCTGCAGATTATTAGTTCTTGCTAGTTTTTCCTCTGGCATTAGCATACTACTTCTTGGAGCCAAAGACAAGGCTATAGAGTCGAAACAAAATTGAGATGAATAAATTAAATCTTTGGTCGAACACATGTCATTGTGCATATTAATCCCAAGAGGAATATTATGCGGCATGAAACATATGGTAAAAGACTGCTTAAATGTATAGAGATGAAACATGACGCTGTGTTTGTTGATAGTAATTGAAATAACCCTTAAACGATTCTTAGTGTCTTATATATGTGTGATAACCAGTTTCAGCTCAATTATATGTTGAGTTAAGAGGTAAAAGGTCTTATCTGAATTTTTTTACCTCTTACCACGCAAGACAGATCGTAAAATCTTCGGAGAATCTGTGAAATCTAATTATATCTGTGGGATGTGTGTAAAGCCTTTCTGGGGCGTTATCTCAACGCTTACCGTGGTTTTTCAGCGTTTCCTAAGACAACTGTCTTTTTTAAGCTTCATGTTTTTACTATCCGAAATCCAGGATTATGTTTTTCTCTTCAGTAGAATATCGGGTTTTCCTACGAATATATTTTTCAAAAAATCCTTACAATAGGGTGGTTAAGGAAAAAGTAACTTCTTAGGATCAAACTACCAGCCACAAAAAAACGTCAAGAATTGCAACAAAAAAATAGCGAGAAATTTGCCTTTTATAATTTATTTACTTTTTACTTAGTTAAAATTAACATATGGTGAAATTAGAAACTTGCAGAGCGTCATCGAAAACCCCTAAAGCAGTCAAGGTTAGGAAGACTGAAAACACATGTGAAGCGTGAAGGTGCGCTAAAGTTTCCACTCGTGGAGCAGGCGGAAGGCTGGCGACGCGAAAACTCGGATAAGAAAGAAAATCTTTAAAACGCTACTGCGCTTCCCACTTGCTGCAAGTCTTCTTACAATTTATTTATATGATGGATCTTCGCGACGTTCAGGAAGTTTAAAATTAGAGCTACTAACTAAAATTAGGTGAAAGCTTTTACCTGATTAACGAATTTATCACGACGATTAGCTTCCTATGTTATGTCCTCATGGCGATGTACCAAACTTATCGGCACAAACAGCAATAGAACAGCTTTCACGGTTTTATAAGAACTGTCTCTAAAGCCTAGAAAAATAACATGTACATGGACCTGTCTATGCACGTGAAAATTCGTTGAATCAGGCGTACGCACGACTTATATTCTATATAAATTGCGAAATCGTCCATCGAATCACTGATCTAAAAGAGTGAATCGCTTCGAAAACGTAAACAATACAAAAACTTTGGTCATGTCGTTCGTCCGCCCCCCCCCCCCCCCCCCCTCTTTGCCCTGTGCACATTTTAGAGCTACGCGGTTCGGTAAGCCTTGTCATACGCTGTAGGCGTTTGTAGAAGGATGTAATTAGAGTTCCTGTTTAGGCTCCCTACGGGAGCCAGAGTTGCGCGTCTGTTTTCCACATGCCGCCGTGCTGCTATTCGCCGAGATCCGATCGCGTGAGGAGCCGGATCAACTGTCGTGCAGGAAAGTAGACGTTGCACGCGCCCCGGCGTACGTTAACCTGCTTTTGAGCGCGCCGCACGCCTCGAACGCGAGGTGCCGCTATTCGTTGAATTCAGTCACTTGAGGAGCTGGATCAACCAGCGGTGCGGGGAAGACGGTGCTACGGGGATGAACGCGCAACTCTGGCTCCCGTAGGGAGCCCATACAGGGACTCTAGAAGCAATTTGCCAATCACGTGCTGTGCAAAAGGACAGAAGGCTACGTATATTCTCTCGCGTGTGTATCTACAGTGGGTACACTAATGCTTAAAACTAATTTTGAGACGTTTCGCGAAAATCGGTTTTTAAATGAATCGCGCTACGATTGCCTGCAGAGGTGCGTTATCCCGTTGGTAGTTTGGAATGAAAATATCGTCGACTAAAATTACCTCGTTGAGACAGGAGTAGAACCTGTATTGGTCAATTTACGACGCCGTTTTGCAGGTGATGCTGCAACGATGCTCGCATACTTGTATGTGCTGCCGAAAAATGGCGCAACGACAGGTATGAGAGGAATCGGTACTGGGAATGATCATCTCCGTAAAGAAAACGGTGGATCTGAGAAATTTAAGCACCGGTATTTGGATTTTTTTAAATTATCTTACTTTAAAAATGGTACCTTACGGAGAGCGCTCCGTCATATAAGGGAAGCGCTGTAAAATTCTCGGAAAATCGCCACCTAAGCTAGGCGACGACATGTCTTCAACGCTTCCGACACCTGCGAGCAGCATTTCGAAAACAGCACGAACCTCCTGCGAAACGCCGCCGTAAATTTTAAAAGACAGATGTTTCTTTTTCTTATTTAAACATGGTAAGGTAAATCGTTGTTATTTTCACTCCATACTTCAAACTCTTCGCTGCACCTTCGTAGGAAATCGTATGCCATGCATTGAAAAATCGACTTTTGCATATCGTCTGGGTTCGAAGCATTAGGGTATACACACTGAATATAAGCAGGTTTCTAAAACATGTGTGCTTTTAAGGGTGAGCCAAAACAAACATATCTGCTTTTAGGGGTGGATGGGAAGGCGGAGGGGAGGGGGGGGCGGGGGGAATCTGACGAGGTCGTTTTTGGGAAGGGCTGAAGGACGGCTCTATCACCTCAATCTTCAACTTAGTGTTCAAAAGCGCTTGGCAGTTTTTCGAGAGTTTCAAGTTGCAGGGCTGTCAGTTGACGGTTAGAGGTCGACAGAAATTTGTTCTGGTCTACAGCTGTGCGCGATAAGCTGCTTCGGGATGTGGACGCCTAAAGTAAACTTTGCACAGAAATTTGAAGCGAGCAGATGCCCACAGCGTCAAGAAAAGGCCGACGAGGTCACCTCTCGCGGTAACCGGAAACTGCATAAAATATATAAAGTTTTTTCTAAGGTACGATGAATATTTGTTCGTGCTGTTTGAAATAAATATTCCCATCTGGCTGACAAATTTTTGAACCAAGACTTTTTGGGTTCTCACAATCTTCTTGCTGCTCTCAACGCCCCCCCCCCCCTCCCAGTTCCCACTTCCTCCGACCGCCCTTGCTTCCGGTATCTTTCATTTGTTATCGAACATACGTGACGCGTGTCGCAGAAGACACAATTTACTACGGTTGATATTGCTGGAGTTTCCAGAGACAAAACATTTCAATACTCTGGGACAATGAAGCTTATGTTACTTCACTGCACTATTGCTGGCACATTTGACTGGCTTGTCAGTTTACTTCACGGAAAAGCAGAAAAAAACACCATTGTTTCTTGCTTTATTTTGCATTCCTTGCTCGATGATGTTATTTTCTTTTGTTAATATGTTTTTATATTATCCAAGTGCTTTTATATTGGGTGCTCGCATTTATGTTCTCTCTTTTTTTATTTATATATAAAAATATTAAACTGTGGGTCTAAACGGGCGAGGGTCATAGGAGCGAACCGACAAATTTAAATCAAACGGGAACATTATAAAAAAAAAAAAGTCACGCCCCGCTTTTGGCATTTAGTGCGGGCTACTCAGTGTTTCCGAAGCTACTCTTGATGCATCACCTCCTTTCTCTTGTTTACCTTTAATCTTAAGAGCAGCGCTTGTTTTTTTGTTTTTCAAGTTTGCAAATAACTGTTGTGTTATTCAAGGAAGTTGGTTCATGCAGCTTGCGCTGAGCGAGCATATTCACTCTGTTCTCCCCTTCCCCCGCTTCTGTATTATGCCAGCCTTTCAAAAACGGGACGAAAGGTCGCGGACACAAAATCTAAATACATAACGCGAAGGAGTAGAAGCAAAACAAAAACGCGAACAACATGCATGATTTTTTATCGCCGACGGAGTCAGTCTCGGCTCGCACCAGACCTGAGAGTTTTCAACAAAAAAAAACAAAAAAACAGAGACGCGCGCATTCCCGTCATTTTTCAGCACATTTGCTATTCAAATTCGCTGTCTGTCCGCTCAGGACGAGTCTGGCCACCGAGCTAGTAATAGTCACTGCTCCGCTGTCAAAAAAGCCAACAAAAGAAAAATGTTTCGCCTGGTTGTAGATTTTGTAGCGAAAAAGTTTCCAACAGAATCCCGCGCGCAAAGAGACAGATGCACAGACGTGTATTGACACGCGGGTGAAGGCCCCAGAAAATGCAAAGAAAATAAAAAAATGAACAAACAATTGTTGAAAAAGAAAACGAGACGAGAAAAAATAAATAAAAGGAACGTATCCCGCCAACCGTCTTCGCCTGATCCCGAAGGAGCGAAGGTTATAGCAATTTTATGACACCCTCAAAGTTAACGCTTTGCATCACGCCAAAACTAAAGAAAAACATAAGGCAAACAAACAAAATCTCTCGCACGATGCATGGAGCCGAGGCCTATCCGGCGTTTTCTTCGGCTCCGCTTCAATCTTTGATAACGGAAAAGGCTGCGCCGTTACCAGGCGCAGGAGCGTCGTTGGGATAGATGCAGATTGTACCGGTGTCTTCGCTCCTGCGTGTCGGGGCGCTGGCAGCGAGCAGCGTCGACTTTCCGCATCGTTCCCCGGGGATCTGAAACGAGGAAATATTCTGTTGTGACTCGCGAGCGCGTCGAACCCACATCGACCGTCCGACACTTTGCCTCGACGAGTGTTCTCCCAGCCTCTACGCACACATGAGTGTGTGTCGTTCTTTCTGGGGCGGGGAGCTTGCCTCCAAGCTCCACCGACGTACGAGTATTTTGAGACAGCACTTTTTTCTGGGGTAAAATCTTTGAGGAAAAGTTTTCGGGGTATACTTTCTTTTTTTGTGTGAGAATAGATGCTTTTTGGTATATTCTGCTTTCGTGGAAATTTTGGTAGGCTGTCATCACCGAACTTCACTGGGTTCCTACCAGCACGAGTTAGCAAAAGACGGTTTGAGACTTTTCGTCGATAATTTTAATTGAACTATAATTTCACGCTACTAAAGCTAAGCATAATATAACTTTTGAAATAAAAACCCCAAAGAAGATTGTAATTATCAAGTAATTAGGACGCCAATATTTGCCTTAACTCAAGAAAGATTGTTGCCCCTTCAGCGTTCTTAAATAGGCAATGCCTTCGGCCTACACATTGTAATTTCGGTGAATAACTATCTAAAATTTCAAATGTCTTTAACGTGTTAAAAGTCATTACCAGTATGACCCCATTTGAAATTGATCAATTTCCTGGGCTTGTTGCTTGATCGACGTAATGAAAAAAGCGCAATAATAAAAAAAATGAAAATGAAAAAGAAGAAATTATGAAATCAATACGGAAATGGAGGTGAGGGAACCCTTGAAGGAGTCATTTATTTTGCGTTCAAAGTATTTGCCGTGCTCCATAGTTTACAAAACTTCCTTTCGGGAAAATTCTTGAAAAAGTATGAAAAGGCCAATTTTCTAGAAAGAAAGGGCACAGTAAATATCCTGATTTTTGAGCTCGCAGGTGTCGGATAACCAGTGGTTTTTGGTTGAACACGATTATGACTTTTCCTTAGCCAGTGAATATTGCCGCGCACGTCTCCGAGCAAGCGCACCCGTGGCCAAATGGTTATCGTGCTTGGCTCCTACGCAAAGGTCCAAAGTTCGATGCCTGGTAGCGGACGTACCATTTTGTTTTTTCTGTAAATATCGCGTTCTGGTAAATTCGAGAACCATGTGGCTTACTCGAAAACTTAATGTTCCTCGCTCCGAATATTTTACGCAGATTGTTCAAGAATCCTGCGCGTGTACATAAAGGGCTCTCAGTAGCCACCCGGAGTAAGCCTCGCTCTCGCGCACGAATCTGCTGCCACGCAGAATTCGACGCCCGCTAGGCTCTGTTGGTATCTTGCGTTTCCTTTTTGGTTTCTCACAAGTTCGCCACATTAAACGTTTAGTATCTTCAGTTATTCATCGCCCCATCATTTGTCATTCGTGACATTATGGTGGAGGTGTGGGGTAAAGCATTTTCGTGCAGCGTACCCCTGCGACGGCTTGCACTGCGAGTTCGATCACAAGCTCACAAAGAGCCAACGATGAGAAGACCGAGGCCCGATCACGTCGCCTCACCCAAGGCCTTCGCCCGGAATTCGGACGTTTGCCACCCAAGACCAAGCAGCCAACCAAGCAGACGATGTACAAGCAGTCGTCGCAGACCTCGGCAGCCACCGCCGTCTTATACCTCCCTGTTGCACCACGGACTCCGACGCGTTTCCTCTGGGAGGTCCGCGAGGACATCTACTGTGATGTACCGGTTAATTTGGGATAATGCAGGATATATTTATTTAACTGTTAGGTTACAATCGGGTGAGAAGTGTCTTGTTTGGTCTCCGACCGCGCCCAGTTTGTTATTTTCCAGGCATCCGGTGCTTCTCCGTGGCGCCCACCCCCTCCGGCATCTCCGGTTGCATCTGCCCGCGCTTGCCCCGGCTGGATAGGTCGTGTTCGCTATACGTGGCGAACACGACCATAACACCGGAAATATCTCCCCTTAAAAAATACTTCACCTTTTCACAGGCCCAGCCGCGCAGGTGGCTAGCGCGAGCGCGTCCGTCCGTGTGGATCTTCTGAGAAGAGGAGGGCTGCCCTCCATGTTTTTGTCAAGTATGCTATTAAACGGTGTGGCAGGCAAGCTTGGAGTGCCTGCTTCCGGTGTTGTAGGATCGTTCTGACTGTCTTGAATGCTGGTGGAAAAGTCGTCACTGGAAACCGGAGACGGTGAAATGTTTCGCTGACTGATACCGCGGAAACGGGTGAACTCTTTCGATGTGTTTCCGCACCTGAGGTTATCGTCTTCATTCGGAGATATTCTCTCTTCCTCCTTAGGTACATGTCTCAGCTGTTCAAATTGCCGTTTCCAGGTATTTCCGTCGTCCGTGCGATTCTCATATGTTCGCTTTCCTAGAACTCAGACGACGACGCCTTTCGACCATCTCTTGCCGTTCCTGTAGTCTCTTTCCAAGACCTGGTCGTTGTGATGAGGATGTCGTTCTTTAGATTAACGCGAGGCGTGCTGCTTTGTCTGTTTTGATCGCACGACATTCCTTATTGATGGCCTAAGAGGATGGAACCTTTCGCGAAATTCGTCTCCGTTTGCATATTGCTGTGTATTATGTTCGTGTTCGCAACGTATGGCGAACACGACCTATTGAGCCGAGGCAACGACGGGCTGATGCAACCGGAGATGCCGGCGGGTGAACGCGAGCCAAGGAGAATCACCGGACGCCTGGAAAAGAACAGACTGGGCGCGGTCGGAGACCAAGCAAGACGCTTCTCAACCTATTGTAACCTAACAGTAAAATAAATATATCCTGCGTTATACCAAATTAACCGGTACATCACAGTGGTGACGAGGAGGGGATCCATGCAACAAACACGAACATAATACACGGCATCTACGATTGGCTGAAACTCTATAAACTTGTGACCCGCCATAACGGCTGGAAAGCTGAGCAGTGCGTGCAGAACATCTACTTCTCGCTGGAGGGGACTGCGAGGCACTGGCTGCAGGACCATGACGCTTCTTTAACTTCGTGGGAGGTACGTAAGCTAGAACTCAAGAGGACGTTGGCCAGCCAACATAGACGCAAGAGAGCCGAAGACCTCACTTGAACAAGCATCAGGGTTCTCGAGTTTACCAGAACGCGACGCTTACAGATATAACAAAAAGGTACGTCCGCCCTTTCCGCCCTGGCCCTTTCCGCCCTTTCCCTTGGCCCTTTCCGCGGGAGCCTTGCACGACACGCGTGCTTGCTCGGGGACGCGCGTGGCATCATTTCAAGCCATCAAGGCCGCTGGATTAACTCTCAAGCCAGCAAAATGTCGGTTCGCGTAAGGTGAGCTTTAAGTTCTAGGCCACGTCGTGAGTAGCGAGGGTGTTTGTCCTGACCCTGAGAAGACGCGACCCGTAGCCGCATTTCCCCCGCCGTCGGACAAGAGGTCTATGAGAAGATTCCTATGCCTCTGTGCCTACTAAAGGTGTTTCGCTCGAGATTTTGCGAAGCTTTCTGCGCCGCTGACATACCTTGCAAAAGACGCTGTAAAGTTTCATTGAACAGCAGAGCACCAGTGGGCCATTTCGACCAGCATACAGAAACAGAAATTCACACGGACAAGCTAGCCGCGGGGCTGATTCAAATACAGGTGGAACAGGAAGGGGAATCGACTATGCAATCCAGCACACTGTCCGAGGCGGAGGATAATTAATCTACAACAGAAATAATGCATCGCCGTCGTCTCGGCCATCACAGAGTTCCGTCCGTACTTGTACGGAAGTTCGTTCAATTTGCTACGGACCGCCACTCACTCTGTTTTCTCATGAATCTGAAGGAACCCTCAAAACGCCTCACCCCGTGAAGTCTAAGACTGCAGGAGTTTGACATGACCGTGGTGTACAAGTCCGGGTGAAAGCACAGTGACGCCGATTGTCTGCCAAGGGTCCCCATCGAGACCGGTCCTGCCTGCACTGAAGACGGCGACGATGACGAGTGTTTCCTCTGCGCACTAGATGTCAGTGACATGGCAGCACTCCAGAGATAATCCCGAACTGCAAGGACTAATCGAGCATCTAGAAGGGCAAGGAATTGCGGTTCCCCGGTTTTCGTACGAACACTGCCAACCTTCTTTATCCATCAAGGTGTGCTTCTGTTCAAGGACACTTTCGGCGACAACAACACGGCGTGGCTGTTGGTGATCCTTCCAGTCTTCGAGAAAGATATTTCAAGCCTGCCACGATGATCCGACGGCGGGACACCATGGCTACAGCATGACTTTTGCCAGTATACGTGTGAAGTACTACTGGCCCAAGATTACGAAGACAGTCCATCACTACACCCGATCTTGCCACGAATGCCAACGCCGAAAAAAATGCCGACAAGACCGGCAGGACTTCAGCCTATTGCGCCGCCATCTGCCACGTTTCAGCAAATCGGAATCTATTGCTTGTAACGTTCTTGCAATCGACGCAAAAACCGATGTATAATAGTCGCGACCGATTATCTTGCACGGTACAGGAGACGAAACCCCTTCCATCAGGTACGGCTGCTGAAGTCGTCAAGTTTTTCATGGACTATATCGTCCTCCGGGAAGGCGCCCCACAAGTCCTATCTTCCTCATGTTTATGTACCAGTTACCAACACGCTCGTTTTGTACCTCCTCATTACAGATCGTGGATGATCCTTCATAGCCCAGCTGACGCAAGAAATCATTCGTCTCAATAGCACCAGTCACCGTCGAACCACTGCGTACCATCCGCAGGCGAATGGACTAAGAGAATGGCTGAACAAACCTATCTGCGACATGATCTCCATTATGTCGACGTAGTGCTCAAGACGTGGAACGAGGTGTTCCCCTACGCCACGTTTGCCTACAACACGGCGGTGGAAGAGACCACAGGAGTGACACCGCTTCAAAGTGGTGCATGTTAGAAAGAAACAACGATGCTCGACGCAATGCTACCCCACGACCCAGAAGACGACGCAACCAATGACGCCCAGTTCATGACCCAACGCGCAGAGAAGGTACGCCAGCTCGCCCACCTGCGGATCCATGACCAACAACGTGTTGACGCCGGACGTCACAACCTCCTTCGTCAGGGCGTCCACTTTCAGCCCAGAAAGAGTGTGGGTGTGGACACCCATTGACCTCTGCGGTTTCAGAGATAAGGTGTTAAAACGGAACTTCGGCCGCTACAAGGTACTTCGTCGACTAAGGCGTCTGAACTACGAAATGATGTCCAACGAAACACGGACTTCATTACGCCGCCCTCCATTACTTGAGGTTGTCCACGTAATGCGCCTCAACCTTACTAGGCTCGGTAGAACTAAGAACTGCGTTCTCTTACTACGCTCGATAGGACTGTGTTCTGCAAGCCTCCGTAGTTTCAAATTCTTTCGTTTATATTACTCTGTTTTGTTTCGCTGAACGTTCCATCCAGGCGCTGCTTTTTTAAGAGGGGGGGGGGAGTAATGCCACGCGCGTCTCCGACCAAGATCTTTCGTGCCCGAACGGTTATCGTCGCTTGGCACCCAACGTAAAGAGCCGAGGTTCGATGCCTGGGACAAAACGCACCTTCTGTTATTTCTGCAAATGTCGCCTTGTGGTAGAATTCGAGACGCATGTTGCTTGTTCGGGATCCATATGTTCTACTCGTCGAACATTCTACGCCGATTGTTGCAGAAGCCCACGCGTGTACATAGGGACTACGTGTGGCGAGCCGGAGTCACTATGTCTCTTGCGCTCGAAACCGCTACTGTCACGCCGACTTCGACGCCCGCGACGCTCTGTTGTTATCTTCCGTTTTCGTTTTGGGTTGGCATAAGTTTTGCCGCATTAAACGTTTATTTTCTCCAGTTATTGGTCGCCTCATCTTTTGTCATTCGTGATAATATTGTCACGAATGACAAGGTGAAACAAAGAATAACTGGGAAATTGAAACGTTTAATGGGGCGAACTTGTGCCCAAAATGAAAAAAGGGAACAGAGCAAAGCAGAATGTTGCAGGCGTCGAAGTCGGTGTGACAACATGAAGTCGAACGCTGGCGGGGGGCGAAACTGACTGCGGCTCGCCAGGCGGAGCACCTATGTACCCGCGTGGGCTTCTGGAATAGTCGGCGTAGAAGGCTCGGCGTGTAGAACTTTCTGACCTCGAACAAGCAACACGGTTCTCGAATTTACCAGAACGTTACGTTAGAGTAAACAAAAATACGTCCCCGCGGTCAGGAATCAAACCGTGGCTCCTGCGTGGAAGGCACGTGCGATAACCGTTAGGCCACGAGCGCGCTGCCTGCTTGGTCAACTGCGCTCGCGGCAATATGTCTATCAACGTAGTCAACGTAACCCACCACACACACCCTAAAGGAATAATATATATATATATATATATATATATATATATATATATATATATATGTATACATATGTATATATAGGTATTATTATATAAAAAACGTTTACCCTATTTTATTAAGGGGGGGGGGGGCAGGTGGGTATAGAAAGGAAGGGCTTGATTTGACATTGTGAAACGACTGCCTGATGAACGAATACAAAGCAAACAAATACGGAATGCACCCAATTCGCCTGGTATGTCTTGAGTCTTTAATTTTTTCGTCCTGTCTATCTAGCGATGATTTTTCACTTTTAAAATCCTACCAAGACGCTCAGTTTCCTACCTGTTACCAGTATAAGCAGTTTTGGATTTATTACGTACATGATCAACTGGTGAAAAACTTGTTCTTTGTTCGTTCAACTTAAGAACCTGTTTAATCTCCAAAAGCAATTGCCGTTGTTGTGGTTAAGCTTCGTCGTTAAATCTTTAAAATATTTTTTTTAACTTTTATGAAAAGTTTTTGACGCCGAGTATTCGAACACTTAAAATGCTATTTTTGCCACGTGAATAACCTCGCTGTGGTGTGAAGAAACATTTCACGTTAACAAAGAATTACAAAATACCAAAGTTGAAGATGCAAGGGAGGGTGGCATAGGCATACACAAAAATATGGAAAACATTTCTTGAAAGATAAAGTACCTGATTATTATGCAGTTTCCCAGATCTTGAGAGCATTGGTGTGTCGACACAAGCCTCTCCTACACGTCTGGGATTTTGCTTTCATATTTTTTGTACGTTGTGTTTTTTTGCACAACTTGGGAGCAGGTAAGAACTTGCTTAATCTGCGTAGCCTTTCTTTCGCTATTCACGCCAGCTCGGGTTTGGTTCTTCTTTGCTAATGAGAGTTGCGATACATTTTAAAAGCGTGCTGATGTGTGAATTTGGCAATAGATGTGTCAAACGCACTCTTTTTTTTTTTTTTTGGGGGGGGGGTGTTATTTTTTTATTTTCTACTTACAACCTGTGGTTGTTGAGGAGATTTAACCTCTTCGTAGAAGTAAGCACCTTTTTGCTGTTTTTATTTTTTGTTTTTTGCTCGACCTGTTCTTTCTCAATAAAAACGACGACAAAAATAACAGTTCAGAACAGCTCTCAATACCTAGTTTTTTTCTTTTATTTGTGCCTCGCGCTGGCTCGTTGACGATCGTTGTGGTAATGAGCACTTTGAGGAAAGACTCGCTTTCGAGGAAATAAGTCGAATATCGGTATTCTTGTCCTTTTTGGATAGAGCTTGCAAGAAACAAATTGTTGGCGTTATATTAATTTGTAGCGATTCGCAATTACAATTTCTCCGTAATGAAGGTATTTATTTATGCCAAGGTTCGGCTGCGCGTGTTCAGCAAGCATACTTTTAAACGCGCGAAATATTCTCGAGCGCATTGTACCACGTGTCGTACTTCTATGAGGGCAAAAACGACACAAGGGTCCACACCTTTGCTCTCCCATTATAATGATTCGAATTAAAAAACATATATTATAATAATATTAAGTTAAATAATACAAGCTGATTTTCCAAACAGATTGTAATGGCTAGCAGACTTAAACTGAATGGTTAGAGATAAAATAAAATATTCCTGGCTAATATAATCTAACCTATTATAATGCTTCCTAACCTAACTTATCAGAACTTCGTCAAGAATATATACTCGCACAGAACCTATACTGACTCAACTCAGCCGAACCCGTTCTCTTGTAGTACGTTCAAACTCAATTAAACCTTCTTCAACCTGCATAAAAGAGATTCCGATAATTTAAAGGGTGGCGTAAAAGAGAACATATGGAACCTCCCAACTCAGACACACGTAAAAAGAGTAAAAAATAATTTAAAAAACTTAGGGAGAGTTTGGCAGCGTCAAAACAACACCGGCTACTGCAAAATTCGATTGTCAAAAAGGAAAAGACAGAGAGCCATATTGATCGCAAAAAGAAATAAATCATAAAGCTGAAGCAATATTTTTACAGTTTCCATCAGAGAATAAATAAAACGAAAACGGCCAGCCTTTAGCTCAATCTCGTTGGCTTGTCAAATGATTCTCTCAGAAATAGGCCCACCACCTTTTATATGTGCGCAATGTTAAGGTCATGCGTTGGTACCCGAACTCTCTAATTACCCGATCAGATAGAAGTAGAAGCTGTTAGAGATGTAATAATCAAGTTAAATGCTCTTTCGATAGTTTTGCGGTCTTGCTTAACAACACAATCGCTTCGTGAAAGATAAGAAAAGTCTGTCCGACAGTTTCTGACCAATTTTCACACGGAGTCTTTTGGTGAAGATAGTCTAGGAGGATGTGATGCATACATTATCTTGACATGGGTCACCGCGTTCACATGTTGTAACGTCACGCTTTCGTATTCGGTGAATTAAATGGTTGATACAAGACACTTCAATTTGTGGTCGATGTACCAGATGATTGTAATTATTCTTATTCCAGTGTTGGGCGATAATATAAGGCCTGGCTCTGAACGCAGCAAGAAGAGTGTCGAGATACTTTTCAGTCAACCACTGCTGTTGCTAGTGGTGTTTTTATTTAAAGCTTAGAAAGTACAAAAAGTTTATATCTACTACAGCCACGCAAGTGGCTGCAACGTTTTCGGCAATGCGGTAGTGACCGGCAATCTATAGAAGCCGCAGTGAATTTCAATATTTTCGACATGAATTAATCTTATTCGAAATCTGTATAATGCAGGTCCCAAACAGGAATGCATATTTGTACCCTTCAGTATAATGGAACTTTAGAATCTGGCAGCATGAACCAAGCTTCTGGCTGGTATCCATAATACTGCATCTTGACACTAAATATTGCACGCAACACGGGTACTGTTGAACATCACTCGGGAAAAAAAACATCTGTCTAAAATAGGCAATTTATGCGAACGTTGCGTGAGCACCTACGGAATGCATGCCCGACGTCAAATAGCCCACTCGTACTTAAAATGGTCTGAGGAAGAAGGGTTCACCCGTACTGAAAGTATAAATGCCACACATCGAAAACTCATCTAAAGTTTTCAGGTTGCTATAGAGGTTATAAGAGAAAATTATGTGGCGAAACAAAAGCCTGGAGAAATGCAAATGTGAACATGTAATTTCCTTCGTGAAGCTCCCTTGTGGTGCACAAGATGCGAGAAGTAAACGCCTCGTCTTTGCTTCGGAGATGCGCGCTCTTTGCAGGAGATATTCATACGACGGCGTATTGTTGGTGGTTTCGCATTTACTCGCATCCATCGTCCATATGGAGAGCTGGTCTTCAAAAAATCAACTTTGTCGCATCGGTACACAGGGTGAGGCACTGCCAATCAAAAAGTAACATAGAGATCGCCCAGAGGCTCGGCGATGGCGAGGCAGGCAAGGCGTGCCACTATTGGTTGAGGTCTGGTGCAAACAAAAGCTGCGGCGGGCATCTGGACGTTAAAGAGGTAATGAAACGATATCGGGTTGGAATGTTCCTAACTCTGCAGAGGCGTGTTGGTCCCAGTCTGGCCCACGTATACTCGCACAGACCACCACTGACTCAGAAGCTTCTTTATCAGGGCGAAATTGCGGGAATAATAGGGGACTATTTCTTTCGGTCTTGCCTTCGCAAAGCTTGGTGACGTAATTGTGGGATCGAAACCACCAGCCTGATGGCATTCAAGCGCGGCTCATGGATTCGACGCCACAAGTGCGTGAGCCCTCAATGCCTCGGCGGACGCTCGTGTAATGGCTTGTGTCCAAGCACTGCGTGGTTGAAAATAGCTGAGCTCTGACAATGCCTGGAGCCCAGCCAACACCACGTAGACAGAAAGCCTCCGCATGGTACCCTCTCCCTCTATGAAACGTCATCAGAGTCGGATCGCGCTAACTCGGCTATTGGGCTCGAGCCCGGTCTTCGACGCGCTGATTGGACACGAGCCCGAGCCGAACACTGACACAGCACTCGTGCCTAATCTCAGGGCTCGATTGATCTGACTGTGATGGCGCGCGCGTTGCTCTTCTATCTAGGTGGTGTTCGCTCAGC
The DNA here is from genome assembly GCA_037355805.1 of Ixodes ricinus. NCBI lineage: Eukaryota > Metazoa > Arthropoda > Arachnida > Ixodida > Ixodidae > Ixodes > Ixodes ricinus. The sequence goes on along the minus strand of JAZHYW010050808.1, from coordinate 66,139 downwards.
ACGCGTTTTCTACATTGCAAACCCCAGCGCGTGGGTATATGACTAACGACTAACGTTGGCGGCATAGAATAGGTACCAGGCCACGTGGTTCCGTATTCTTGCTCCGAGTTGAGGAGATGAACGATGCCCATATTTCTCGAATTTTTCTGGCGACTGCTTTAAACTAGAAAGAAAAGAAAAACCAAGGAAAGTTTATTGAGTTATTAACGTTAGAGAGTTATTCTAAGTAGTATACAGCGAAACTAAAAAAAAAACGTTTCATGACTCCTCTAAAGGAGCCCAACAGGTGCGGAAATATCAGACGAACTTGCATGCCATATAGTCGCAGACATATTAAGAAACACGGGGCGTAGCCAGTTACGAGCATCTTCTTATCGCTCAGCGAAGAATCAGATCGGGACACTAGGTGATATAAACGCCGAGGGACGATTTATTAGTCAAGAAGAATGAACATCGTAGGTCACACCCGGTGTTTTTTTTAAGCTGTCGCTGATCATGCGAACAACAACAATCCTGGGTGGGTTAAACGAATGCCGAAGGCACCTAATCACGCATTTCTCCCAATCAAGATGTTTGTTTTTGGTAGAATAAATATTTCAGCTATAGCTCTTACTAGAGCTGGGCAATTGATCCATTGACGTATCAATTAATCTATTAATGTATTATTCGCTATTAATCTTTCTTAAGCGTATAATCGGTAAACTTTTTACGATTAAAAAAACGCAAAAATTAAACGCTATCACCGCGCAGACGTCGACGAGTACAGCTGTATGAAAAGCAAACTTTAGGCAAAATTTTAACCTACAGTAAACTGTAGGGGTGAGATTTGTAAATCCAGACAAGGTGCAGAAGGTTACACGTGTCCTGGCCGCTTGAATGCCGTGCGAGTGTCCGTTTAGTTTAGCAGAAACTATATTGTGAACGATAGAGGTAGGTCGCTCTTGCTGGAGAATACAGCAAACCTCTTTTGCCTCATGTAGCTAAAGTAATAATCTGTGAGTTTGAGTGTCTTTGAACTCCTCTCAACTACATATCTAGCATGATTTGTAACCGAAATTCTATATTGCGCCGTTTATCACATATTAAAAAGAACGTAAATATTACGCATGGGAATGAGCGAGACCGATTAATCGGGTTAAGAGCCCATAATCGACGCCTAGCCATAGTTCTTACCACGCATGGAGAACAACTCCCAGCAATATGACTTCTCGTGAATTGCTATCGAAAGTATTATACGATGTATCGCGACGTCCCCGAGATTGTTTGCCCTTGGATCGTCCGTGTTTATATCCCTCATCTCTTTATATTTCCTTACCCAAACTTTTCAGATACGCTACCGATGGAAAAAAAATAAAAACAGGGAAGGGGAAGTTATTAGTTTCAAGGAAACAAAAACTAAAACCAAAAGGAAATTAAAAATAGGTTCCGATACCGATCCATTTTGTACACCAACACCCGCCAGCGTGATTGGTTGCCCAGCGCAACAAATCAGATTGGCTTTTCTTTTCTCCGTGCTTGCGGGGCTCCGTCAACTTGTCCGATATGGGCTTGGTAACCTTCCGCAGAAATAGGGCGACGAGAAGCCAGGGGCACGAAAAAAGAAGGATGCGCCTCTCGGGGAAAAGGTTATGCGATTCGTTTGTCTCGAACAGTGCGGTGAAACTTCGATTAAGGTCCTTTAGTGGAAGAGCCCACGCTCGGAGCAAGCTCCGCTCCGCTATCTGATGGTGCCTGTGGCGCCCAGGTGATCCATCAGTGTCTCCGCTCGCGGTTTTATACTTCACGGGGCTTTAAAGACGCCAAACTCCTTTCTTTCTTCCTGCTGGGAGTAGCCATACAGGCGAGCTTCGCAAAAGATCGTAAATGAAGAAAATTTGCTCGCAAAGAACATTGTTATGTTGATGGTACCCGCTCGGTAACACGCGTAATATACACAAAATCGATTGCAAATTTATTCGGCAGTAATCCGGTGATGACCAAATTTACTCTTGTTGTAAGCATCTGTTACATCTTTAAAAAAGCCTTTGGCAGTGTTTAAAAAAAAAAAGAGCAAGCGAACTGTGTAAACTCAGAGTATGAAAAGCGAATTGGAGGTCCTGTTTATTCTATTTTTACCAAAACGCCCGAGAAATGAAATGCACAAAATACAAGCCCTTTTACGAAGATTTCAGTAATGGGCATGCTACATACTTTATTTTATTTTCACACTCAGTTCGTGCAGGGTTGAACACAGTGAGCACAAATACTCCATAGCGTTTTGTATTGTGTTCTTTTTTAGCTGAAATGCTGTCATCGAGATACCTTAGTGTGATGGAATGCGTTGTCGCCATATGGTGGTGGGTGCCTATGCTCTTAAATCTAGCATGCCTTCCAGAGAAAGGAAAATAAATATTAACAAATCAGTGAGTCGTCGTCGGTGCTGCTGTAGAAGCAAAGTTTTTGTTTGACGCATTCCTCGTCCAATTAATAGAAACAGCATTACCGACACTAGAAAGTTCTTTTTTTCTCGCCTCTTAGCCACCCCTAGGACTGCTCAATGTCGGTTAGCAGCTCTTCGATTTGTGTAATAACAAAAAGTTTTTTATTTTATTTTTATTGTTTGAATTGCTTTAAACTAAGCGCAGTCGAACCTCCGTGTTAACTATTTCCTTTTCTGCCTTACAAAATTAGCTGCGTTAATTTACAACGCTCAGACAAAAAAAAAATCACAGAGTTTCGAAATTCCGGAAACGTTCGTGTTGAGCATTTACTCGCGCGGCAGCGAAGCACCAAGACTCAAAAGAAGATAATCTAACTGGATTCCCGTAGTTGAAGCGGCGGGCGAAGCGAAGACGACGGACCAGCACCAGTCTGGTCCTCGCGGATGCGTAAGGGGCTGGTGAAAACGCGGGAAATTAATTTTTTTCCCATTTCCTCCGCGAACACCTTTGCGCGGCCATTAGCTGACCGTCCTAATTAAAAAGTGCTGCGGACAAGTAAGATTGCTCGTAAATTTCGTTCTTCCCAACTCCTACTCCGCAAAATGTGGCGGTACGTCAATTAAAAAAAAAAAAAGACTGAAGTGAAGATTGCAAAGCAAAGAAAGCAAGAATTATTTTTTTCTCAGTATTTTAGCTTTATGTTTTTGAGTTTCACCGTTTTCTTCACGTTAGTAAAGGTAAAGAAAAACAAATTCTTAGAGTAAAAACAAAAACAAATGACGCGTCACTAATTGCGCGTCCGGGTAGGAAGATAAATTCGTTAGTAGCACGCACCCCATGTTTTTATCATGAATTTTGGAGAACACTAAGCCGTTTACACGACCTTTGTGCACCACGTGAGTTAGCGTGAGTTGATTCAGGTTGTTAAGATGTAAACTAAGAAAATAGTTTTTTCTTTAAAGTAACATTGTTTTCTCCTGCACAATGTCGAACAAACGCGGATTCACTTACACGTCACGCATTACTGTTTCTGATATGGCGTTTGTTCTTGCTGTCCGCGTGTTTGTTGAGTTTGTTTAGAGGCGACTTTCCAGCGTCGATACTAGCTCTTTATCCAAAGGTAAAACAGACAGATTACTAGACAGTCCCTTAACGTGAAATATATAAGATGCTCGCCACGACGCTACCGGCTAAGATTTATATTATACTCTCAACTAGTTTATTATGAGAAATTAAAAAAAAGAAAATGCACACACAGTGGTCGTGTTGGTGGCTCAGTGAAAGTGGGAGTTTAGAGGAGCCATTAAACGATTTTCGAAGCATACCTTATTGGTAGTTTGGACGAGAGATTTGTCAGCTAGTCTTCGCTGTCCTGGTGGGTTAATGAGGCATCTTTGCTAGTCAACACATGGTAGAAGCAATCTTTTTACTAACTCGTGTTACTAAAGCCCCGTGATAAAATTCACGCTTCGCGTTTCTTACAAGTAGCGCAGACAAGTAGCGTAGCCTGCGAACGTGCACAACACCTGCCACGAACGGGTACTCCGCCGCCATTCGCTTCCTACGGCTGCTCATTTTAGTGCTGTACCACCATTGGTTTTTAAGGGCTCACAATTCATGCGCCCTTGTGCAAGGAGCATTTGACGCTACATGTAAGAAAAAAAATGAAGGGGCTTTATTGTGTTCTGTCCCCTGGCACCACCTGAGTCACCATTACGCTTTTGTTTGTTTTCTTTGTTTTTGTATCATAAATTAGTTGCGAGTCAGCTCTTGCGTGTCTCTTGCGCATTCTTTGGCAGACTAAATGTCGGCTGTTTAAACAGAAAAACCAACTGTTTCTTACGTGTTCTCTTCTTAGTGTTTTTTTCCTGTTTTTTTGCCTCCTGCATTTTATTATTATTATTATTATATACTTTAAACGACTTATTGTTCGCGGGCTCAATATTTCGCGATTTAGGTCAAAGCTTACGTTTTGGAATAATTCGAAGGGTTTTAATTTTCGCGACGCGGTGGGGTCTCAATATAGATTTCAATGTCTACATTTTGCTGGATTTGTTCGCGGGACCTATTTTTCGCAAATTGTAGGCGATTCGCGAAAATTCAGTCGTTTACAGTATACGTTTCCCGATGTCTATAGAATTAGGTGATTTTTTATTCACGGGTCTTACGTGTGGCAGTTCGACACGACCTTCACAAATATTATCATTCATTTTCTGCAAAACGTTTTAAGAGAATAATGCTTAGAAGGCATAATACTCTAAATGAAATCTATACACTATTTATCCAGTGTTTATAGCTGTTTACTCGATTGTTCATATATATAGATGTTACAAAACTTAGTGTACGGAGATTGTATTGAAATTGTTTAAAAACAGATAGAATTTCTGACACATTATCTTCTCTTTTTTGCAGACGATTCGAGAATAAAATAGTTTCAAAACATCACTTTTAGGTTTGTCATAATACATCCATAGAAAATAAACTCACAACATGCTGTGTGTACATAGGCACACACCACAGGTACACTCACAACAGGGTACTCATAATACTAGTAATTAAGGAGTTGTGACTGCTCCACCGAAATATATACCTTACACTAAAAGGCAATCATTTAGGCGAGTACTACCCCAGAAGTTAAAGAGATTACAAGTATCTGCTTTTTTTCTTGCCAGTAATTTATACGACATCTGATTTCTAACCGTTGGTGAAATGTGTATCCAATTATAAAATATTACAAGGGGCGCTAATTATTTGGCAAAGGCAGGCAAGCCGCCTCCACAAGGAGGTTCCAACTGGTGTGATGTTTCTCCACACTGCATCATGTTATTATCTCGTCTTGTCTATAGAAATATATATTTATAGACATATGGCGGCAGAAAATCTATAAAGGCTTGGTGATACAAATTTTATAGCAATTCTATTGTCTTTACTCTATAAACATTAGTTGAAAAAAGTATGTAGAAAATCTATTCAAAATTCTCGATACGACGTGAGTTCATAGGAAGTTGAAGGTTTCGTTAAAATGTGGCTAGGATTTTTAAAGATTGACTGAAAATTTATTTGTAAGGACAATACCAGACGCAAAAAGAGCTTTATATTTCACAGGCTTGATACCAGGCCGCCAACCTGCCAACGTTCGTGCTTAAAAATATACGAAAGACAACTTCATGTTGTGTATAATAAGGTGTTTTACGATTAAAAAAATATTAAGATTCCGTATTCTTGCTTTTTACACGAGCGTTTTTTGGAGCAAGTGCTTTCAGATTCCTAATTGTGAATAACAGAAAGAGGTGGTTGCGTCGTTTTCTTTTTCAAAACATGTTGAGTGTCCTCCCACAGGCACTCGACTGTTAACGACACCATAAAATTACCGTTTTAGATTTTTTTTTTAAACAGAGTACGCAAGACAACACGAAATGTTTCGGTGGTGCCATCTTAATGGTTCTTAACCCTGGGTCGCTAGTTGTGAAGGAAAAGTTGAAGAACGAGACAAACAACACATTTTATGAGATCGCTTAATGCTAGAGAAAAGAAGGTGCAAAGACGATGCGAAAAACAAATGTCCAAATTAGTGAACAAAAGGTAAGGGCGCAAACGAGCTGGTGGTGGTTAAACATTTCGAAAAAAAAACCGAGACTGGGACAAAAAGGGACGGACAAACACAAAGTCTCAATTTGAGACTTTGTGTTTGTCCGTCCCTTTTGTCCCAATCTCGGTTTATTTTTTTTTCGAAATGTTTAATATAATGTCACTGGAGGGCTGGTGGGCCTTTCGGGTACGCCCGGCCCACCATATAAACAGAGGGAGATTTGAGACCCCGTTCCAAGTTTTGTTCGCAAAGCAGGCCTGATCTCACGAATCTCATCCCTCCCTTTACAACCCTTCCCTCCTGTGCCCTCTTGTCCAAGCCGAAGGCCACCCACAAGGTCCCCGTGTTCCCTATTTTCTCTCATACGGCTTAGTAACCGTTTCGACAGACAAACTCACAAGTTCCATGGCGTGTGTAAAATACAAGCTGGTAGTTGGTAATGAACGCTTGCTTAACAGCGGCACCGTCAAGTTTAAAGTTAGGTTATTAAACGCATTCCTGCTGAACAAATCATAATAACGTCTACCGAAGACGCCATTATAAAACCTAGGTCAATAGCAAAAAAAATAAAAGAGAAGACTTCTTAAAGCTTTAGGTATGTGCCTACGCAATTCCTAAAATTACGCTCGATAAGTCATTTTCCTCAACTTATCATTTGCACTGCGCTGGCTCGAAAGTCTTCTTAAAATTTGGGATATTACTTTTAAAACCTTTGTTTTACGCCCCAAAACTGCCGTTTCTTCATAGACCTGTCTATTCTCCATTATTTCTCTTTCTCCCTAATCTCTAATTACTTACTTTTTTATAGAAAGTGCTGTACAACCGCGAGAAAAACTTCACTCCCACCTGTTCGTCATCGGTATTTTTTAACCTTTGTATTTGTTTATGAACTTGTGAGGGCTGTTTTTATGATGCCGTCTACAAATATCCGTTGTATACTGGAAGCTCTAGACGTTTTGAATATCTCTTTAAAAATATATGAAATTCACTTTGGCGTGAGGTATGCAGTTCAATAATTTCATGCATACGAAATTATTGAACTGTATACCTCACGCCAAAGTTAATTGGAAACACCTCTCTCGTAGCTAGAATGTTATATCATAATGAAAATAATTGTAATTTTATATGCAAGCAAAATATATAAGGCATAACACAGCTCAAAAGGCCAAACATCTTTAGGGACGGCTTTAGAGCAACAGGGATGACTCTTAGATGTTCTGCGTTCTGCAGAGGTTTTTTGTTTTTTTTTCGTATAATGACACTGCGGCGTGAAGCAGGCATCGAGCCTTGACAGGCTGTCTAGACAAAACAAACCAAACTCAGACATTGTGCTGAAAGTAACTGAGATGTTGCCGTTTTATAGTGAAGCGAACAGTGTTCGAAAGTCATGTAAATTCCGTATATATAGAGAGAACGAAAGCTGCGTCTTCTTTTGAATATGACTGCGAATGGTACTATTGTAGACGGCCGAGTTTTCCAGTCTAATGTGGCTAGATGCCTGCTGTCTTTGAGGGACATTACGCAGTAATGACTGAAAAAGTATTTGTCGTGACGACACTCCCTCTTGTCGGCGACCGGCTAAGGGGAGATAATGGCGGAGCCTGCAGCGCGAACTCTATTCCTCCATGCACTGCTACGTAGCTGTGGATTCCACGTAGCCACGTAGCTGTGCTGCTGCTGTTGCTGTTGCCGCATGTCGCCATAGCACAAGTTCATAGCCTCCTCTATACTCACAAAGCCTGGCAGTTCGACGACGGAGCCATAGAGCGCCCGGTCGCAGATTTTGAGCGCGAGGATCTGGTAGCAGAGAGCATTTCTGGTATTCAGCGCACAGCTTTTGCAGCGGCAAGGACCCGAAACATGGTTTTCAAACCCGACAAGAAAAGAAGCGGAAGCGCGGAAAACGCGAGGAGCACGAGCGGACATTCTATCGCTCTGGACAAGTGTGTTTCGGCTTCTCGCCACAGCGGGCCGCCCGTTAGATGCCTCTCCTTTTATCCGCTGTCTGCCGCTCTACCTTTTCACTTTCGGCGACCGCGTCTCGTGAGCCGTGGCGATCTGTCAGGCTTTCTCAGGATAGAGGAGCCTATGACAAGCTAGGTACGAGCTCGAGGTGCGAGCAGGTATGAGCGCTCTTGACGAGCAGGAACGTGCGGAGGTTGCCAAATACTGAATGGATGGGTGACTTGCCTGGCCTGTCTGGCCGTGCGTGTAACGTTACGTCATGAAGCGAGCTTCCGAAAATGCCCACAAGGGGTTGAGTACAATACGTATGTTTTAATTGATTAAAGTCTGGACACGATCTCGTTTTCACAAAACAACTTATAACTCATTGGTGTGCCTTAAATTCCACTACGAGCAACAATTTTCACCACAAAATATCGGTTCAGTAACCCTTTAAGGCCCAATTAGTTCCTAGGAATGCAGCTCCTCATGGGTGATGCGATGCCCTACCGTACAACTGTCGCCGTTTTAAAACACGAAGTCCTGCCGTATGCGACATTTTTCGCATGTTCTTTATATATATTAATAATGCCGGTGCATGTCACATCAACCTCTCTTGCGTATCTATCTTATCTACTACCAATGTTGCCTTCCCGTCGTTCGGTGGTTTGCACTGGTCGGCTCTACGGTCTTCAGTTTAGAAGTGTACTTAATTTGATTTGAGTTACGTAGAGCCATGCTGATCCGAAAAGCGAGTCTATGGACCATTCTAGATAAAGCCATATGCAACCTGTCATATTTCTCAATATGGTTGTAGAGGGCACTCTGAACATGTCAAAGAGCGTGAGTGCAGGAAATATGGCAGCGGCCCGTACGTCCACAGCGCACTTACTGCACCCATCTCACCCAGGTGATAAGCAAATCAACGCTGTATTCGAGTTGGATCGTTCTCCGTCGGCAACATAACCGGCATTCTGTTCGTCTCGTTTGCAGATGCGCCCGTCTGCAAGACGGGTCAGAAGTGGGTATACGGCGTCTCCAAGCAGGAGTCGGTGTCGGTGCGGTGCGACCTGGACGCCGACCCGTCGGAGGCGAGCTTCCACTGGGTCTTCAACAGCTCGCTGACTGGCAAGCGCATTGACGTGGTGCAGGGCGTCTCGTCGAGCGGGTCGCGCAGCGTCGTCAGCTACCTGCCCAAGACGGACGACGACTACGGCACACTACTCTGTTGGGGCACCAACTCGGTCGGCATCCAGAGGGACCCCTGCTCCTTCGCAATCGTGCCCGCAGGTAAGCGGGAGTGGACACGCCTCTGGGTAACACCAGTGACACCTCTAGAAAAGAGGGCCATAATGTTAGATCACCAACGTCACCAAAAGAAGCAAACGTGGGGCAGGGCTTCGACACGAGTGATGCGTCAAGGTTCGTCTGAGTCTCGCTTTAATCCGTGGCTGGGTGAATGCGAGCATAGCGTATCAAATCGAACAGGGACGAATCACACGCACCCCGTCTTCTTACTTTTTTCTTCTCTCCATCTACTACCAATCAAAGTAGTCAAATCTCGATTCGATGCACTACAGTGGCATCCATAGGTACGTTCACATGAAGGCGATCGTAGCGCATTGAATCGAGCAGGGACCTATCGCACGCAGCCTGTCTTCCTACTTGTTCCTCTTATACCCATCTGCTACCAATCAAATAGGACAAATATGGATACGTTCACATGAAGGCGATCGTAGTGCAATGAATCGAGCAGGAGTTTAACCGGACGCAGCCTATCTCCCTAGCTCTTCCTCTTCTACCCATCTGCTACCAAATAAATAAGTCAAGTCTCGATTCGATGTGCTACGGTTGCATCCATGTAAATGCAACCAAAGCGAACGCAGCCAGTGGGGACATTAGTGTCAGGAACAAACCTTCTGACGCAGTACTCGTATCGAATCCGTAACCCCGTATAACCACTTATGTGTCGCTAAAAATTCAGCCTTTTTGCCTACGAGGCAATGGTCTAAGACACCGGATGCTTTAAAATGTACCACTCTTCTGTCAAAAGGGATACCGCTCAGGGAGTATGGACATACGCGGCAATGTGTCTGGCGCTCTTGAAGAGACCCCAAACCAAAGACCAAAGCCTCCGGCACGCGAAGTTCAGGAGGGATCCTAACGATTCCACTCAACGACGCCCCCTCAAGGCCTGCTCGCTCAAAAACATGATGAGCTGCAGTTTGTTAAGTGGCGACGCGAATCGGTGTGTCGCAAGCGCCCACTATAAGGGCACTCGATTTTACTTCGCCCTTTGAACATGTTTGCTCGTTAAATCGCGGTTACGAAACACTGCACCGAAATAACAACGCACGCACGATTCTTAAAAAAAACAAAAAACCTCGAGGAAAAAAATAACAATGTATCTTTCACTTGGTATTTTATGTGGGAAGCAATCAAGAGTCGCTCGAGCTTGCACTCACTTTTGACTTTCACGTACTTGGTAATACTTCGCGTACCGCCCACGCACGTGAAGCAACAGACCCGCCTTAGGGATCTATGTAATATATTATTGTCAATATCATGGTACTTTGTAGCATTTATTCACATTTTAAACAACCATTCGAATGTATAAAAGTAGTTTAGGAAGAAAAGAAAAAAAAAGGAGGGAAGAGGGAGGGAAAGGAGGAAGTGGGGTAACTTTTAGTATGCAGTTGATGTCACGATGTTTTTTAAACGTTAATGACCGCTTTGCGTGATACTTTTTTCGGAGAAACCACGTTTCAAGCAAGGGGTTGTGTAAGAGCATTGCTGGAACTGAGACGGCTTTTTTCAGATAAACACGCCGGGTCTGTGGCAGTAAGGCTTGCATGCCGGCAAAGTAAATTCGGGGCGCTGTCACCTTGGAAAGGGTGAAAGGCACGGCAAGCACTGTGTGCGCAGTCGGTTCCGTGGTTCATTTTGTTCAAACTAAACAGAAAAGAAAAAGAGAAGCATGGTCGGCTCCTATTTTTCATGCAGATGTAGAAAAAAATGTGTCAGGTTTCACTTCTTCCCATTAGCAGATCTGAATGACATTCCTTCCAGCAATTCTTTAAGCAACCTCGTTGATTTGAGACAGTCTAAAGCAGAAATCATCCAAATATTTTTTTAATGTCCAATATTGATGTCTCTGTGGCGACGCAGGTAAGTGTTTCCGAGTAATCACTCCGTGTCAAGGAACCTTAATTTACGATGGAGATGCTGAGCGAGAAGAATCCGGTTTATGTACTCAACCATTTTTCGATTCGTAAAGGGCGGCCACTCACCGGACGATATATAGCACTTTAGGAAGACGGAAACAAAAGCACAATATGGCCTCTTGTTTTTATAGCATATTAGTATTAACAATAATTTAAATCACCCGTGTAGACAAATGAAATCTTGAAATGGTATCGGTGCTTTAACACCAAAAAGTCCCCAGCTGGTAGCATCTAGTAGAGGGATTGTTGTAGCATGTTCAAGGATGCAGGAGGGCGAGCCTGTATAGACGTTTTCTGTTTCCTGTCGTTCTCAGTCACGTGGGTTCCGTATCTGGTATGCGGGACGAAAAATAATGCAACTTTTCAACTTAAAATATGCGAGAAAATATAGGTGAGGCAAAACAGGACTGTGAGACAATCACCGATTTTTCGTAAACACGTTCCAGCGGCGTGGAGAAATCAAAGCGATGTTTTACCACATACCAGAAGGGGCGACATTCAAGGTGGCTGCGCCCTTGTGGAAAAGGCTATACTTCGTGGTACAGTTCACAGGAACCACTGGATCCTTCCTTACCTCTTTACTGATGCAGTACGTAAATACGGAAATAAAACTATTTGTGTTTTGTTTTTTGTTTTTTTGCAAGACATTTTGTGGCGCCATCTACTGGGTAGCTCCGGCACACTTCTGAGTCACGTATATTTCCAAATAGTTTACTCATCATTCTGTTTTGTAAGGAGTGAATTAAGTCAGACTATGCCATAACTGGCCATTTCCAGAAGTTAGCGTGTATATTTAATGTCGCAAATACTGCGACAGCTGCCGTCTAGTTCAGAACCTAAAGCGCCCCTATTCGCTCTTTCTCGAGTGAGTTTAAACGTGGTTCCGCCAGTGTGCAAATAGCCCCTATTTGCACATTGGTGCCACCACGTTTAAACTCACTCGAGAAAGAGCGAATAGAGGCGCTTTGTCCAGCTTATTTTACATGGGGCTTAGTATTTTACCAACACAATGCCCGTGGACTGGGTTTCCGCCATCTTCGATCCAACACTGGACACAGATTGGGCACGTGGGCTGTGGCGGTTCTCAGATGAGACCTGTGTTCAATAGATCCTTTCCTAAAGTCAATCTACCCACCCTGTTCACAGTCAAAGCCGAAGCTCTAATGGCGGCTCTACACAGCCTCTCTACACTACAAAAAGCGAACGATTTCGAAAACTTAGAGTAGAAAGGGGAAAATATGTCGATCCTTTTAGGTCACGTTCGATTCATGAAATCGAGGGTGCTTGATTTAGCCGACCATAATCTCCTATCACCGTCATACTGCGGTTATATTGGAGCTTTCGGGACTGCCACAATGTGACTCTGGCGTTTCAAAGGAGTTTATTGGTGCTTCACTCTAGAACATAAGAGCCAGTCGAAAGCTGACACCGCGTTTGGCTATACGTAATCCAAGCGCTGCACTAACGACACCACAAACATATAATTTCAGTTTTCCATAGAGCCACCTAAAATAGCGACACTTACCAAAAAAATGGCTGCCAGTTACCTTAAGAAGCATGGTGTATGGCGCAAAAAGACAACGTTTACAAGGAAGAAGACACGCACAAGGCACCTTTCAAGCTGTGTTTGAAAAGTGCAGAAACGAAAGAAATACAAATCTCCTCACCTACATCACCTCTACGCGTGCGCTTGGACGGGGGAAACACGCTTTGCCATGCATTCACGAAAACTTATAAAAAAATCTTATGTCCGCATTATACAAGCCTGATAACGTTTACCAACTAGCCCAACTACAAGTTATTGAACACTTATCTTAAGTTTTCTCTGGAATCGCAGGAATCGTTCTTCCTACCTCTAGGAACGCAAGCGCTATAGGCGAGATGCTTTAGAGCATGCATCGATGTGACAGCGTGAGCTCCTGCTACAAACAGCGTAGCCTCAAAACACGATATACTAAACCACTGGTGAAACTCTAGTATCACCAGTGGTTCCGGAGAAGAAATCGAATTTTCGAATGGTAACTATCACCAACCGAGTCCGCTTTGCGCACCAAAAAACCGTGCCCACAAGATAATCAGAAAATTGAGTGCCGATGCTCTTAGCCTAGCCTATTTAGTGGTGCTAGTTGTTCAAATGCGTTTAGTGTTCAAATTAAACGCTAGGGGTACGACGGTCGGCTTTTTCTAAGAATGCAGCAGAAGCAACGCTCATGCGCGTTATGTGCACGGTTCAAGCCTCTCAGTTCTATAGAAAATAGTATACGTTGTCTGGAACGTGCATCGATTTGATGTTTGAGTGAAAATAACGACGGTCTATGTTGATCGAGCGGGACAACATCGACCTCCCGCTCGATTTCTAACTGATCGAGAGGTGGGTGACGGAAGCACATAATGCTTAACTTGTTCCACAACGCTTTTATGGGCGTAGGACGATCATTGATTACCTGATGACCTTGCTTGGCTTGCGCCTGTCAGCGATGACGAAGGTTTTGAAGGAGCGCTACTTTTCAAACGTGAAAAAATATTTCATCCGTGACGTTTGTTTTTTTTTGTTTTTTTTTAGTTCCTGGTTTTTATTTAATTAGTCTACAAGAAGCAGACGGATTCATGTGAAGCAGTTTGGCTGTGAGGGTGCCACTCGCACACATCATTCGCAGTGTATACAACTTTGATGATGATTTCTGAAGCCTTTATGCGTCCCTTCATAGAAACAACCAGGAATAAATGCTGATGTTATCACGCTCTTGAGACGTAAAGTAAGAGTGAAAATAAAAGAAAGCAAAAGTGGAAAATCAAACTTTGCCGGGTGAAGCGCCTCCACGGCTGTAGAGGCCGCAACCCTCGCGTACGTGATTGCCGCAGGCAACTCTGTGCCACCGCGGCGCAGCTTCGTATGTTATTTTAGAAAGAAAAAGTCACTTCTGGTTCTGGGCACAAACGTGTTGACACGAACCTTCTTCTTGCCCTGCATGGTCCCCACAACGGCCACACTAAATCTAACGGCCTGTGTGATTAGGCACATTGAAAACCTCGGTTACGATACAAGCCCTGGATTCTCATGTCAATGTATATATACTATTTTGAGCAAAGGCGAATAACGTCGAAATGCAGGGACACAAAAACGGTAGGTAAAGACCGTGAGCATAATATGCAGAGCGAAATATCCGCGTTGCATGTGACCTCGTTGATAGGGGCATGCCGCCATAATGAATGAAGATATTGCTTAAGGTTGTTACGCATTATGCATACAAATGGTAGCGTTTGGATGGCGGGGTGACACTAATACCTTCGTGGGTTATGTTTCACCGCATCGGTAAGCTTTCATAAAGTCTTGGCGACTTCTGCGAAACCCACGGGTCCTAGCGGCTAGATTAGAAAGCTCTTACGGCAGGTTCGCTCGCAACCTTTCTCAAGCGGTTCAGATTTTGATAGCGCCTGGCGTTCTAAAGATGAAGGCGCCGTGAAAGTAGGTTTAAAAATATATTATGGAAGTCGCCCATTGTACCATAAAACCACATTGTATCGCCTAAGTTATTTCTCCACGGGCCAAAAAGCACCAGATTTGTCTTTTGACAACTACCTTAATCCAATACAAAAAATTAAAAAAACGGTAATTACGTATAGTCGGTTTAACTGTGCCTCACCGTGTACCTGAAATTAGCTTGCGCCTAAGTGCAGCAGTACGATTTCTCAAAGATGAAGCCTGTTTCGCAGCGTTAGTTTTTATCCACCATTTCAAGAATCGCCGTTTCAGAGGGTGTTGGTATGTATTGGCGCGCCCCGAAACCCAAGCAAGAGCGAGAGTTTCACTTGATGCTAATGTCCATCACTTTACTCTAACAGGCATTCGGGAAGAGGATGCACGCCCTCCCACCAACAGCCCTCCAAAACTGGCAATAGGACGTACAAGACAATTTGTTTTTCCGGCCCCTCATTTTTTTTTTCTTATCTAACTCTTTTGTGTGCTTTCGTTTCCCGTCTACCTCAACCAACGAGGGTGAGTGCATGTCTGAGTTGTCAACACGCGCTGTACCTTATTAGGGACCCTAAACAAACCGTTGCCTTGTTTCGCGCACTGCACTGCCGGGGCATTTGAAGCATGCTCTTAATCGCGCGCCCTGGTAATACCGTGACCTCGGGGCGAGCCCTTAAAAGCATGCCTCAACGGCTCCGGTACCGCGGTACGCGGAACACAGTGACGGTTTGCTAAACGTCCATATTAATGTTGACCGATGAATGACAAGCCAATCCTTAGGGTATGATGATTTTTAACACAGAATGGGCTACATGTCTGGCACCTAACCCTATCCCAGACCGTCTCCTCACTGATACTACAATCGGTGCCAGCCGAACCTCTTCCTCAAGTGCCTCAGGGTTACTCCTTCCGGGGAGGCGACTTAAGACATTACGCGTTCAGACACACAGCGGCGCTCTGCTTTTTGAAACGAGAGTGCTCTGGACTTCCCCAGACAAAGAACGCAAGAGAGAGTTACAGGAAAGCAGAGATGACAGGTTAGGCGTGCTCAGTTTGTGCGCTGGAGCACTCGACGGTGTAGGGTGCCTACATTTAATAGTGGGAGCGGCTGAAACCATAGAGTGAGTTTAGAGTATAACGGCGGATTCTTCCTGAAGTTCTTGGAAAATGTATCGTAAGCGCGCACGCGTTGCGTTGACATGTGTCAAGGAGAAAAGCGGGCAAAGGGGCAGAGACTCTTGCGGACGATCGACCCTTTTATGACCTGCTCAGAGCTCCTTTTTAAACGCAACCCACAAACCACGTGACCTTGATCGAGGAGTTGGAAGCACTCTGCAACCCAGGTACACGGTAAAGCTGTTGCCGCGTTTCCCTTATTTTTGGCTCTCCACATGTTCAGTCTACTGCCCCTCACCGTAAAATAACCTCCGAGCACTCCGTATTCCCAAAGGCATATTGATGAGGATGACACCCACAAATAAGACATCGACGAAGCGCGCACCCGCTTACCGTGCATAACAAAGCGTTACGAGGTCAGCCATCGGCGCAAAGCCTTCGAGGGGTGTTGCGAGGTCTTCAAACGAGCGGATAAGACTCAACAGAAAACGCTGCAATCTCATGACGGCTGAGGATTCTTCCAAGTGCGCGTGCGGCCGTGCACACGATAGTCATCCGCCATCTTCTTCTGCCGGCCTTTCATACTCCACCCAAACCGCCACCAAACAGTCCACAATGGCGAGCCAACCTTAGCCAACAAGGTGCATCTTTGCACGGATTGAAGTATAGCAGGCACGACGCCGCTCGCGGGCCCCAGCGAAGCCGCGTCTAACGTTTTCGGCAAAACCGACACGGGTACAATTTGCGCCTGTGCATGTGCACAGGCGCATATAACATTCTGCGTTACCACTGATTTATTTTTTTTTTAGATTCGCTTATGCGTTTTATTTCGCAACAGGCTGATTTTGACATACTGAAGGCTTTATGTTTAAAATCGAGGTTTGCATAGGAGGTACATTTAACTTTTTTCCTCGCAATTTAACTCCACGGTCGCAGCAGTTATTTTTCGTCTGTCAACCCATTATCAAAGAGTGTGGCTACCGGTACTGTATTTGGTGGGTTAGTTTCAGGAATCTGTGAATCGTCTGACACTATAAAACTATACTAGGAGGGGCTTCGTTATTAGCACCCCTAGAAAGCTTCCATAAGGGGAAGTCCTTAACTACGAACATTAATTCACATCAGTATCCATTCTGTGCGCAGCGCCATATAAATGGTATCGAAAATTTCGCCAGATCACCGTATGAGCAGTTCTCAAGGAAATGTTTTTTTTTGTGTCTATAGTGAAAAAAGAATGCCGGTAAAGAGTGAAGTTTGTTTATTATTGTTATGTACTGGCACTCATTGGTCTTGATTACACCTAATCCCCAGCTGTAGATTTCCAGGATGTAATTCTCAGATGCCTCCCATCACTGCCGTAATTATTCTCCGTTCAGCCGCCGGCATTTTTCCAAAAAGTCTGGTACATAAACAATTTACACGCTTCCCTTTCAATCCCTCTTACCTGCCTTGAAGCTCTCACGCTCCCTTTCATCCCGGACGCATTTCCGAACCCTCACTGTTTGCCTTACCCACACGAGGCGATGTGCCCGTACTACTTAAGACAGGACGATGCCTCTCAGCCTCGTAAGCCGGTCCTCGCCTCATCCGCCACCTCTTCCAAACAGCGCCATCAACCTGATTCCACCGAGTTCACATTATAGCAAAATTTCAAGACTACGAAGTGCGAACTGCGATGCGCTTTGTGAGCCATCTTCGTTCTCGCTATGGAAGGGCGTTCTGTGATCCGCTTTTGTCTTCCGGTTTCTATTCGACGCCATGCGCGCCGGCCCGGCTATGAATGCCTCCATCGATTTGTTTTGGCGCTGGGCGCGCGTATGGCCAGCCGTGCACACATCGCACTGCGGTAATTCTCCTCGGGCAACGGCGGCTCCGACTTGTGGATGCGTGAAGCTGCAGCGCTCACTCCTTCCGAGCCGCGATAGGCGGGAGAGTTGTAGGAGGCGCAGCCAAATCATCGGTCTTCCTTTGTGGGCCGCCTTAAATCTTTGCTGGTACGCTTTATTCCTCGCATCGCTCGCCTTTGCATCGCTTATATATATATTGTTTTTTTCGTAGCCGCGGGCGATGAGGACAGCAAAACACAGCGTCCCGTCAGTGATGGGAAGTCAGATGCCCGAAGGAAGAAAGCCAAGGCGGGTTCACTATTCTTCATTTTACGGGCTCGCGGCCTCGGCGTCATGATCTTCTTAGATAAATATCACTTAGCTCACGAGGGAAGCTAGCGCCACCGCCGCAGCTGGGCTGGATATTGAGTAGGTCTTGTAAACGCGGCGTAGTTTGTTTTCCTTTTTATCGGGCTGCTCGTTTTCGCTGCTTTGTTTCAGCGCTTCTGCAGATTATATGCGCATATCAGGGAGGGCCGCTTCTCCGCAGCCTGAACAAACATTCAACCATACTTTTTTTAACTTCTTTCCTATCGAAATCCCGTGAAAGGGTTTGTATAAAATTATTATTAAAAATAAAACTGAAGAAAAAAGACTACGAATTTTTTTGACAGGACAAGAGGAGAGAAAGTAAAGAAGAAGGCAGAAGAAGAAAGAAAGAGAAAAAAAGCATATTAAAAGTCGGTCAGGCGTATGACAGCCGCGTGTGTTCGCCAAACAGGAACAAGAAAAACATAACAATGATTAAGACGATAGACGATCCCTGGTAATCGATATCCCGAAAGAGGAACGGCGCAAAACACGTCAAGACATTAGCCGGCCGGCCACGTAGTGCGAAACTGCAAAAGCAGAGCAAGAAAGAACCGTTGAAGGTACTAAAGTATCACAGAAGTGTCTCCTTCCATCTCAACGTGTTCTTGCGAAAAAGAAAATAATTCGCTGCGCATGTTCTACTTAGTTATGGGCTGGTAAACCTTCTTGTATCAGTTAATAAAGTGTACCTCGGATCAGTGCTATTCGCGCAACGAAGAACATCACTTATGCATGCATTTTCAAGCTGTTTGCTCTTCAAAGTAATGGATACGACGTTCTGCTCGTAATATTTCTACAGAAGGCTTCAACTTCTCTTATTTTTACGGTTGTAGGCATTCTCATTATTTATTTTTTTTTTGGTTTGACGAGGCAAACTACGTTACAGCCTGGTGCCACAACATCAGCATTCAGTGGTTTAGAATATGTTTCACTGAAGCCCGTGACACAACTTCCAGTATTTAGGTAGGCAAGGCGACCCAAGTTCTTTAATGGTGGATACGATCGTCAATTCCTTCGAAGCTATATTTGTTTTCAAAATGTTCCAACATTCGGAAGTTCCTTTCCTTCAAGGGGTGTCTCGTGTCCCCGTTGTAGATGAGAAATTTAGTCAATTAACTACGATAGCTAACGTGAGGTATTCCACATGGATCACTCACTCACTAATAATTGAACTAATAAACAAAATATTAAGCAGAACAGCGTAAGCACACAAATCGCTCTGCGTGTGTGCAGTCCGTAACTTGTTTTCTTTGTCCTTGTTAGCGCTGTTTTGCATATGCATAATCATGTACCATCAAGCCCAACCGAATACCGTGCTGCTAAGTTCAGTGCAGAATGGTGTGAAATGTTTAGATTCCACCTTTTGTGTTTAGTTGGAAGGTTGAATATTATTAGAGTAAAGTAGTGATTTGAGCTAGTATGTACTTCAGCATGATCAAAACGTTCCATGCGCTGTTTTATCATGTTATTATTACAGTCCCTGCAATACTCTGATGTCCGATACCGTATCTTCAACGAGCGTTCAGGAAACCAAAACATTGTTCCCACTCCCGCTCCAAATCATTTCAAATATTTTTTTTTACTTTTTACTTAATTAATTGTCGCTATACTGTAAGTGAAACGTGCGAGCCAATAGCGTCGGGTTGCTTTGCACATTGGATCAAGTGGTGTGTTTTATGTGTGTATGTGCGTAACAACATACACTCGTTTGCTTGAAACATCCTAGCCCAGATCCATAAAAGTTTATCGAGGAAGCGGGGAAGTGAACACCCGCTCTACCGGCTACTAATATAAGACACTCCTGACCTCAAGGGTTAAAATAAATTCGGCAGAGATACTTAAGACTGTTTACGTGTAGGAATACGAAAACATTTCTACACGGAGCTCATTCCTACAAGCCGCGCGCCACGTCTTCCTCTTTCAGACAGCGCTCCAGCGGTGACATCAACCTCCCCCACTGCGCAGGCGCGGCGTGCCCGCCGGCTCTACGGCTTCCGTGATGATGCATCTGTGTTGATGTGCTTTTCTTTGTGTTTTAATTCTGAGGGCGCGTCCAGGGCCCGCCGGCTTCCGTGACGAGGCATCTGCGTTGCAGGCGCTTTTGGTTGTGTTTCAATTTTTCTGAGGCGCGTCCGCTTTGACCTTAAGCGGCCCTGCTGGCTCCAGTGACGAAGCATCTGATATGACGCGCCGAAATTAATAGGACTTTCAATGTCGTTTCGTTCAGCCAATGGGCATATAAATGCCGTCTTTCGCTGCTACAGACAACGGCTACAGGCGCCTTTGGCTTCGCTCCGTGAAAGAGTTAAATCTTTCGCATTAAAAATGTGAACGCTGAACTCTTTCGTATTCGTCGTTCTGTACTAGGAAAGGTTTTCAAATCTGCATTAAATCGTAGGAGACACCGCTATAAGGCACAGTCGGAAGACTACACGGAGCGCAAGTTCGAATGCTTCATTTGCAGGGGTTGTGGCAACTTCAGAACGCCGAGCTCTGATTGGCTCTGAGTAACGGATAGTGGGTAGACCTCAACGCAGCTTGCTTTGAGGTCTAACCACTCTGCTTCAATCAGAGCCAACAGCGTGTCTCGGCGTTCTGACGTCATCACGACCCCGCTAAAGAAGCAGACGAACTTGCGTTCCGGATATTCCATTTCGCGCTAAGTCTGACGGAGGCCGTCGCAACCGTCCGATGAAGCCGATCACGATGCGTCAAAAAGTGCATCGTCATGACGCTCGTCATCTACGCGTTCTATATCGCAGGCTAGGCCAACCAAACACGATGAATGCGGCGTAATCCATCGGTTTTTCTGTGCGTGATTGGTTTAGCCGTAGTAGCTAACGTACAAAAACAAGAAGCCCAGTGAGGATGCAGCTATTTTTTCGCTGCCTGAATGGCTCCTCAGATCCCAACGTTGACTGCGGTCAGACTCAGTTTGAAGCGGAGTATGGCATTGGCGGGCGAAAACGGCGAATAGAAATTATTGAATCAAACTCCGCGTCCTGTTCCTGGAAGCATTGCTACGTACGACGACCCTCTCGGTCGCGATACGAGGAAGCGTGTTTTCACACAGGCACACACCGGGGATTACAGCTTCACATTTCGCCGAGTGTTTTCCGACTCCATAAATATTCCGCGGAGACGGCTCTTGCGGCAGCGAGGAACTTCCCGGCATATTCTCAAAAAGTGCGTTTCGCTTCCCGAAAAAAAAAAATGCTGCGTTTCCCTACATTGTCCATGTGTGTGTGTGTGTGTGTGTATGATCGAGCGCTGACAACGAGGAGGGCTTGCTTTGCCTGTAATCTCCATTTATGTCTCTTTATTGTTTCCTTTCTTTTTCCCCGCGTGTTCTTCCTTGTTTTCGTAATGTTCGTGTTGTGTTTTACCGGGTGTAAAAACGTGAAAAGCAGAACAGACAGGGCGAGGGACGAAGTGAATCCCCGGTGTCGGTTTCGTTGTTTTTTGAGAGGGAGATTTTGCTCTTCGTGGATGAGAGCGCCATCACGTGGTAGCGCCCGCCACCACTGTCGGTCCTCTCGATGACGTTTGCTTTCTTCTTTTTTCTCTCTCTCTCTCTCTCTCTCTCTCCAGCGCAACGAGATACGACAGTCGTTCATGCGCAAAAATTCCATTTTCGGTCTGAATTGGATCCGTCCAAAAACGCCACGGGGGGAATACACTCTTCACTGCGGAGGCAGTCGGGCAAATACAGGGAACACAAGAAGGTTAAATAAAACGGTCTGAAACAAATGTCGGGGATAAAAAAGGGAAAAGAAATACCACCCTCCACATGCGAAACGAACATTCAAAGTCTCCTCCTACGATATTTTTTTTCTTTTTCAGTAGGTCGGAAGGGAAGAAGGGTAGACAAAACGAAAGGGAAAGTTGAAGTGAATTTTAAAAAAAATCCTCAAACTAAATCAAACCGCGGAGATTTTTTTTTTTCGTGTTTTGTTAACTTTCTACGCTCCTACTTTTTGCCTGGTTGAGAGAGAAACTACTAAAAACAAGGGAGTCTAAAATTTTTGCGCGGACCTAATTATCTCGAGAAACCGCTTCCTTTGTTTTTTCTATCTCGTTTTGTCTTCATTCTGCAAAGAACGCACTCTATCACACTTTAAACGCGCGCGTTTATTTTTCGCTGTGCTGTTAGGGTGGAGCCCCGGTAATTTAGTAGTGCTCACACGTTTGGAGTGAACCCGGGCCGCGGGTTGCGAGTTCTCAGTCTCTATCCTTGTTATTCGAGCTTTAATTTGTACTTCCGGCATCACTTAGCGCGAATCCTACGGGATAAGCGTGGCAAACTTTAGCCCGTAGTTCTTCGAGCGGCGCTGTATAATAATTATCATGTAAATTTCCGCCAGGGAAGCGAGACTGCCTCAGTCAGCTATCTCATCTCGATGCGTTTTCTAGGCGAATAATCTTCGAGCACCGTCAAACATAGGCGAAACGCAAAACGCCGCATACCGTTAGATTTATTCCCGAAGCGTTCGCGCGAGAGAAGAAGGACAAAAAAGCAACGTATCAAAAGCTTCTCATGGAGTTCAATATTTCACGTGAATGATATGAATGCATTCGGTGAGAGTTCGCGTTCTTCCTCGCCGCCCAGGTAAGGACGCTCCAGAAACATTCATTTGATATGCATATATAGAAATGCGATTCTTTCATTCTTCAATTTAAGCTTTTTGCCTTCCACATGTTTTCTTCGAGGCGCACGTCTCTTTAACAGCAAAGCGACATCTCCCATTTGCATATGGGCTTTCTCATCATGCAGCAGCAACGCTACTATGGAACTGATTACAAGCGGACATGGAATCTATAATGCTTCCGTGAGTGCATTATGGAAGCAAATAACTGAAAAACCGCAATGACGCTTCAGAAGCTCGCTCTATATATGTTTGAATACTCGAATGCAACATTCAGTCACATCTTAATTAGTGGTAAGGCTTTCCTGATGGCGTCTTAGTAATTTCATACTTCTGGAGCTACGTCATGTATGTGCGTCAGTTTTTGAATCCCACTGCATTGCTATCTAATGACACAAGTAAATTCGATTATGCTTTTAAAGTAGCAGCTTGCTTAGAACCCGTTTCTTTGAAGCTAAGTTTCAGAAAGCGACACTGTCCACAAAACGTCAAGCACAACAACGTTACTTAAAGGGTCTCCCAATTGCTTTTCGTAAAAGCTTGCTATCGATGGCATATTGTTTGTTTGATTCACTTCATATAAATGACTAGGACGTCCTAGTAAACGGACAGCAGTATAAATACAAAAGAGCAATTTTCTCCTTTCGGGGGGGGGGGAGTCGAGTTATTTTTTTAAATATCACCACCTTTATAAAAACAGCAGAACCCATCCTTTGGGAATGATTATCTACGTTAATGCGAATAGCATCAAACGGTGCGGAGTTATGCGCGTTCGTCAGGTGGCCGGCACACTCTAGATACGCCAGGCGATTCTAAATTTGTTGACACTTTCACAGCCCTCCGCACGATCTCCGCAGCCCAGCACGTGCGTTTGTTTCACTTAGGAAGGCGAGCAAAGCACGCGCCATACGCACAAACACTCAAAATGGTACCGACCAGACTTTCTGGCGTCTCAGCTAGTCTCAACCAACGGTACTCTAAACGGTTGTTTATATCTTTACCATAGGACGCGCTTTACAGCGCTGTCACAGCTACCGGTGCGCGCGCGTTCCATGCACGAGGGCTCATTCCGCTCTCGTGCTAAGCCTCACGAGAGCGGAATGAGCCCTCGTGCATGGAACGCGCGCGATGGTAAAGATATAAACAAGTTTTTAGAGTGCTTTGAATGACTGCCTTCATAGCTCCAATAAAGGAAAAAAACTGCCTTCATAGCTCTGTGGTTAGCGCGTCTGCCTGCTGATCAAAGGGTCAACGGTTCGAATCCCGCCGGCGCCGGTCTTTCTTATTTATTTATCGACCCGCGGCGTAAAAGGTTAGATAGCCAGATAGATAGATAGATAGATAGATAGATAGATACATAGACGAAAAGTGCGTGAAGTATCCAAAGAATGCTATTCGCATTAATATAACCAATTAAAATAGTTAATTGCATAGAGATTCAAAAGGTTATTATTATTGCTTATTTTTACGGCGCGTTGTGCAGTATATTTTGAGAGAAACGTCACATCTTTGGGTGTAGAAGACGTAATATAGCAATTATTGTTTCGAGCACGCCCTCTGACGGCGTCCCTTGGTGATTGCTCCAAGGCGCAGAAAGAGGAACGTGTCATCATCTTTGAGTAGATTTTGGGCAAAGAAATCTGCCGCCCATGGGTGGATTCCTGCACTTTTTTTTATATAATGCTGGGTTTGATTGAGTTATCACCAAAATAGACAAGCTCAGACTCCACTTCAGTGCCTCTTTAAGGTGCGTCTGCGAATGTCAATATTTTAAGGATTTCCAACATTATTTTTTAAGTTCCGAGTGGCAGGTATACAACTGGCGCTTAAAGAACAGGAGTATTTATTCACAGCCCCTCTAGGTTACGATTCATTTCAACACTGGTAGTCTGTACGATATGCACTGTTGGACTCTTTCTCGTTATTTACCTTTCGATTACTATTAATGCGAATAGCATTTTAATGCGAATAGCATTCTTTGGCTACTTCACGCACTTTTCGTCTATGTATCTATCCTATCTGGCTATCTAACCTCTTACGCCGCGGGTCGATAAATAAATAAAAAAGACCGGCGCCGGCTGGGATTCGAACCGTTGACCCTTTGATCAGCAGGCAGACGTGCTAACCACAGAGCTATGAAGGCAGTCATTCACCGCACTCTAAACGGTTGTTTATATCTTTACCATAGGACGCGCTTAGCGTCACAGCTAGTCGCTGCGCGCGTAGCTCCATGCACGAGATCATTCCGCTCTCGTGAGGCTGAGCACGGCCGCTAGCTCACCCTCTCCCGCGCTCGGGAGAGGGTGATGTAGCGGCCGTGCTCAGCCTCACGAGAGCGGAATGAGCCCTCGTGCATGGAACGCGCGCGCACCGGTAGCTGTGACAGCGCTGTAAAGAGCGTCCTATGGTAAAGATATAAACAACCGTTTAGAGTACCGTTGGTTGAGACTAGCTGAGACGCCAGAAAGTCTGGTCGGTACCATTTTGAGTCTTTGTGCGTATGGCGCGTGCTTTGCTCGCCTTCCTAAGTGACACAAACGCACGTGCTGGGCTGCGGAGATCGTGCGCAGGGCTGTGAAAGTGTCAACAAATTTAGAATCGCCTCAAGAGTGGGCTGGCGTATCTAGAGTGTGCCGGCCACCTGACGAACGCGCATAACTCCGCACCGTTTGATGCTATTCGCATTAACGTAGATAATCATTCCCAAAGGATGGGTTCTGCTGATTTTTTAGATACATTCTCTGCACCGACAAAATTCTAAGGAGCCTAAAAAGAGAGAACACGAGGAAATACCTTTGTCCCCATTTTTAGAAGAACGTGTAGTAAGTACGTTTGTTATACTGACACATCGAATTACATTTATACATACGACATTCGGGAAAGGGACGAATCATTTCTCAACCCTGACTGTGTATTACACTAAGAATAAGGTGGCTCACCGTGTTAAGATTGAAGGACTCTAGAATGTCTCTGTGACAGGGTGCATTCTCCCCACACACTAAGAGTGGAACACTCAAAGTAGAAATCGCCGGCACATTCGCAACTGCGTAAATAGCATTTTGCCAAATGTAACTTGAAGTGAATATGTCGCACTCTCGAGAAGGTGATAATCTTCCCCTCATTAGAATCACCGGTAATCTTTTGCTAAAAGCTTAATATATATATATATATATATATATATATATATATATATATATATATATATATATATATATATATATATATATATATATATATATATCAGAAAGAGATAAAAAATCCTGCTAGATAGGTCATAGTGGGCAGTGAGCTGGCGCTTCAACACGTTCATCGATTACTTGCGTTGAGCACGTCACCGATAGTGATCGAGAGACGCATAGTACATGCCTGAATTTAAGCATGGATGGCGTCCCATGGGTGAAAGCACCCGCAGCGTGCACCTGCAGACCTTTGGCAAGCCTGCAATCGCATGTACATACTTGCTCACACGAGCAGAGCCTTGGCGTCGGTCAGAGTCCCTGTGTACAGCTGCTTGTAATTACAGCCTCAGTTGCGAGGGTGTACCATCTCATATTTAGGAACCGATAGTATTTCTTTTAATTTGTCTTTATCTTGCCCAGTTTCTAAATAAAGGGTTTACTTAGAAAACAAATAAATTAAGAAGCCAACCACATGAACATTGGTTCCTGAAAAAAATAGCGGTAGGAAGTGTGATAAATTTAACGAGGAAGCAAAATTGATGTGTGGTCTCGTGACTACCAGGGCCGGCTTGCTAGAACCAGCGTCTCAGCTGAGACTGGGTGAAAGAAAGCACTGCCAAAGCCAGCGCACGAGCTGAGCGGGACTCAAGTTGCGTCTCAAGACGCTCGCGCGCCCCAGCCCTTGCAGTGCTTTCTTTCACCCGGTCTCAGATGAGACGCTGTTCCAGCAAGCCGGCCCACATCACGTGATATAAATGTTTTGCTAAATTTAGCTGGGAAACTGAATTTGGTGATTAGGTCACGTGACATTAATGTGCTTGCCAAATTTAGCGGGGAAAAAGATTTGCTGGATATGTCTCGTGGCGTCAGGGCGCGTGATATGAATTTTACTACTAAATATTCTTAACTCCAGCACGTCGCTCTCCCTTTCGCGGACAAACGAAGAAGCAGAGGTGGGGGGACGGAGACGGAGGCAGGGATTCTAGCCCGTATTGCAGCTGTTACCAGATGGTTCTGGTTGGCGTGTTTGGTGCTTCATGCAGTTTTAACCAAAAAAGCTAGTGCGTTAGTATTGTAATTGTTTCATTTCGCTCCGCCACTTTTAAAAGTCAACATGTAAATTTCCGTAACGCACGTCAACATTTCCGTCAAGTGTGATACGCTCCTGCCGTGGCAGCGTCGTATATGTAGCCAAATAAAATAAATTGAACTCATTGACCAGCGTCACCGAGCAGGCGCACGGAAAACCCTGGAGAATCTAGCCCCTTTCTCTTCCGCCATTTTGCGACTACCTCCCTGCCATCTATGGGACGCTGAAGTTTGTGAATAGCTGGGAAACTGAATTGGCGATTAGGTCACGCTACAATCATTTTTCAGCTAAATTTAGAGGATAAGTTGAATTGGTGTTTAAAATATTTCATACTTTAATGTACACATTTGGAGGCATTCGACAATGCGTAGTTCTATTGAAAATTTAATCACATTTTAGCTCAAGTACCCAGCACTGTAAATGAAGTACGTCTGGGCAGTAAACTTTGCTGATTTGCATTTAACCATGGCACACTATCCGAAGAAATATTTATAATGTCTACATATCCACGGCGCATATTGTACAAACTTCGCAGACCAACACACGCAAGTTCATTACTTCTAGAGCAAAGAGAGCACACGTACACAGGGACTATTTCAGTTGCACCTATCTAAGCCATCTTTATCGAAACACTGTTACATCCCGCACCTCTTTATCAAAAGAGACGCACGTGTGCACATTGCACTCGCTGCAACCTTATAGTTCGTCTCGATGTTGCGAAACCCAGCACCGTTGGCACCGTCACTAAAACATGCAATCAAAGTAACCATGACACCGCCTCAATTCCGCTCTAGGAATGTCAGCGCAGCTGGCAATAAAAACACGATTCTATCGCTGCATTCGCTCGGTCCCGTTTTCCCAACGCCCATCGGCGCCTCATCATTTTGCTTTCTTCTGCCTCTCTCCTGTCAGCGCCAAGAGCAGCTTTCACAACGGCATTTCTTCGCCGTCCGTTCGTTAGGGCCGCGTGATTTCGGGACGGCGCGCAGATTCCTTCGAGTCGCCCCGGGAGAGCCAGGGGGTTAATTCGACGGCGACGAAGCGAGAGGCCGGGGAGATGCTAGCGCGCGGCCCTCCGGGCAGGCCTCCCACCTTCTTTTTTGCCCTGTTTTTGTTCGGGCCTTTCCCCTGTGCCCACATACCATTGTCACGCACGTTCAGGCATCGCGGACGGAGAGGAGGTTGACGAGGAGTCTCTGTTGCAAGTGGCACCTTTCCGAGACATTTGTCGCCCGGAACGCCTCCCATTTCGTGTTGCGCCGCGGACGAGTCGCTCGCTGCTCTTTGTTTCTGAGGCGACGGAGAAAGTTCCCGCCCCGCCACGTCATCTCCTGTCGCTGGCGGTTAACTACACGGCCCCGTCGTGAGCCCCAGGAGGGCGTGCTAAATCGGGACCCTCAAAACACGCTCTAAAACTCTGTTTATTTGTGCGTGTAAGTGTTTTTTTGTTTTTGTTTTAATCTCTAGAAGTGACGCGTATGCGATACCTTTTTGGCGAATAACGGCTGAGCGTGATAGCGCGTGTGCTTGGCTCTTGAGTGGAAGTTTGAGTCTAAAAGTTTCGCGTAAGTTATTCGGGGAGAGGTTCGCGAAAGGAAAATGGTTTTAGCGTCGTCAAGTCCCCCGTGGAGCGAGATGTACCCCATGAAAAAGGGAATGCCGCAGAGCGAGGGGTTTCATGGAACCCATCGAACACAGTAACTAGATCGTATTAATTACATTCTTTTGTGTCATCACGGGAGACAAGGTGCAACCACTTCTGCATAGTATTGAAATTGAGGACAATGGTGTTTGATTATCACGTCATTGTATATTGTACGTGAAGCTATAAGATTATTCTTATCACTGCGTTTCCTCACTGTCATAGTTGTTTACTGAGGTGTGGAACCCTTTTTGTTATGTGCAGTAGATTTCATCTGTCGAACACCCGACCACGCCGCGCATGCGTTCGAAAACCGATGAGTCTGCAGTTTTCGCCGGCATAAGAAGCGTTGCAAATGTGTACACACCTTTCCAGCGCTTATCAAGCAGGCGAAAATTTCCGAGTCATCGACCTATGGATGCAAGCGTGACGTCTACTATTCCGTAAAAGAAAAAAAATGGGACGTTTACAATTTTCTGCAATGCCGAATCAGAGCGCAGCTCTTGAGGAGGAGGAGGGTAGGGTACGGAGAGGAAGATCACCTGTGACGTGACGAGAGTAAACTTTTCCCGCTAAATTTGGCAGGAAATTTTTCCTATAAATTTTACGAGAACATTTTCCCGCTAAATTTAGTGGAGAAACTTTCCAGCTAAATTTAGCGAAAAAATTGCGGTGGCTTAGCTCGGCTATGCCAGGATATACGTAGCGTGAGCTTATGCGCACAAAATGAGACGCGCTATCAAGCAGCTCCGGTGCAGCGTCAGACTTGGCTACTGCGCAACGGAGGTTGACAGCTAGGGGACGCGGCGGCGCCAGTGCGTCTGCCGCGGCTATGACGTCTCGAATGCGAAGACCGGCGAGGCGCACGCGTGGCGCGGAGCCCGCGGCGGTGGCGGCTCCTTGCTCCGGCACGCCAGCTGTGCGCCGTGTGACGTCACTGCTCCTCGCGCTTGCGCAGACCGGCGAGGCGCGCGCGGTGGTGGCGGAGCCCGCGGCAACGGCGGCTCCGCCCCGCCAGCTTCGCGTCGTCTCCTCGCGCTTGCGCAGCACGGAGCACGGCTCATTATGAGAGCCACGCGAAACTGCTCAACCTCGGCCAGTGTAGCTCACGCTACAAAAATGTTCCCGACAGATTTAGCAGAAAATTTTTCCCGGGCTGAGTGCGTCAGGTGTGTCGTCACGAGCGTAAAATTTTCGCGCTACATTTATCGGGAAAACTTCCCTCCAAGTTTGGCGGGAAAAGTTTGCCCTATGGACGTCACACGTCAAGTGTGACGTCACGAGGGAAAAAATCACGTGTGACGTCATTATGGGAGACGCCCTATAATGCAACGCGCAGTTACGCCGACGGCGATCCGCTCAAGCCGGAAACGGGCGCCTAATGGTGCGTTTACACTTGCGGATCCGCCAGCTAATCCGCCTAGCCTTTGCCGCAGGGGCGAAACGCTGGGCGGAAAACGCGGCGGCGAGCCGCATCGGTCCGGACCTATTTCTGCCACCGAACGAGGCGTTTCGCTGACGGGAAGTGACATTCTTGCGCAGCGCGACGCTGCCTACGTCACGATACGCGTTCTTCTGGGAGCAGCAGCATCCGCGAGAGACAGCCGAGGTGGGAACCCTCGCGCCTTCTGGTCATATTTGAAGGGATGTTACGAGAACAGATGCCGCAGCCGGCGCGCCGCCGCCGGTCGAAGGAAATAGAGGTGAACGCAACCCGCTCGTCGCCGCCGCCGCCGGGAGCTGGATCCGCTCCCGCGGCAGCGGATTTCTTCTCAGGTGTAAACGTACCATACTAGTTGCGCTCTAAAATACTCCGCGTGGTCAGAACGCGTTCTACAACTGCGTAGACGAAAATTGCAGCGCGCAGAAGGCGAACTTTTAGAACCTGTATAGACACTCCTCTGGGACGACTTTTTCTGGCATTTCTAGGGAAGTTAAGACCGCGCGAGGTCAGCTGTGATCGGCGCTCAAAGTGCGCGAGCGCACGGTACCCATAGCTTTGGCTGCATTGCAAAGAAAGGTGGTCCCCAAGTATGGCTGAATCTTCTTGTACTTTCAGTGATTTAGCTTATGCGGTACTTGCATCTCTAGTAGTCATTATGGCAACGCCCTTCTCAAAGACAAAGGCCGCGCTCATAGGCGAACCGAAATTTAGAGCCCTGGAAAACGGAAGAACGGCTTTTTACTCACGAGGCAATCCGAATTGACGACTGCGTCTCCTGCCTTGAACCATAGCAAAAATATTTTAAAGAAAAGGAATTAAGACTTGGATGGTGTCACAACGTGAAATCAGTCTGCCGAAATATTAACGCGATACTGGTTTACGCTTTAGATACAACTTACCGAGTGTCCAGTACATCAATAAACTTATTTTCTTTTTTTTTCTCCGTGGAGAACACCTTAATGGTTACATTATCACCCACTTGCGCGACGCTCATCCGGAATATAACGGGCAGGGGTGGGCTTGAACTGAGGAATTATCCCTGGGCTAGGCAGTCCGAGCTTTCTTTCGGCGTGCTACGGGCTTTTACAATCTTCCGTCATTGTGTCAGTGGTAATAAGGATGAACTAACTTCACCTTGCTACCTATTATTTAATGCTCTGCTCACACTGAGCATTCCAATGTGCTGGATGTCATGCTCGTATACTGCATAACAAAATTCTACAAAAAATTAAAAACAAAAATTCGCCTTAAAGCTTGTTAACACATACAGTGGAGAATTACCTCAACGTGAGATATAGCTCTGACTCTAGCACTGATGCAGCATTCACTTTGTGCCATATCAGCACCCACACTCTAAGAAAAAGATTAAGAAAACGGTATAAATGGCGTGTTTTCCTCCCTTGTACTCACGCGCCACCAAGCGGGCACGACAAGAAGGGAGGAACGAGACGATTTTCTCCTTCTCCAGGCAGACGGGAGGAAAGCTCCGCCCTCACGCCTCATCATCTTTCTGTTTCGTTTCTTCAGGCACGTCGCATGCATTGTTTAATAAACGCTGTTCAGTTGATTACATTCAGAGGCAGCGAAGGCCACCTTAAATTCAGTCTCCCAGTCCAAACATGCAGAGCCCTTCGCCTGTTCGAAAACCATGCCAACAATTTTCAGTTGAATCGCGGCAGCGATCTGTGTAGAGATCGACAATATATACGAGTCCTCGTTAAGCCTTACAGAGCTCGACTCACTTGACTCATCGCCGCCATAATAAGATGCAGATGAGGGAAGAACCTCGCTCCCTACTCTCAGGGACGAAATTTCCTCCCTTTCTAAAGGAACGTAAGTCACAAGATCGTTCTTACCTTAATAAAGAAATAGATAGAGTTTTTTTTCTTTTTTCTAAGAGTTTAGGATTTGTACAGCACTGAATCACTGATAATTATGTTCAGGATAGGTCTTCATCGGCACTGTTTCTATGGTGTTAATTCGGCGGTGTATCTGGGAACCGGCATGGACAGGTACACAATGAAGCCCAAACAACGTCTCCAGAGATCTGTGATTCAGAAGTATTTATTCAAAACTTGCCTTCACTTACCAACGTCATTTCCAGCATTGTACGCGTGACGCATACTATGATTATTTACAAAAGGGCAAACAGACGCCTACTGAGCTGCTCACACTGAACGTCGGAACGCGGCTTTGTAAACATGGTGGCGTTCGAATGCCGCCAGGGCGTTTTCAGAAAAGTGCGGCCGACCTACGTCCGGTGACCACTATACATTTTTACGAACAAAATATATTTTATAGATTCAATGCCCATCAGAACAAAACCAAAAACTTTTCTTGTCTTTGCGGAAAAAAATTGAAGCACACATTCTGAGCGAAAATCTTTTCGCGAATTGCGCGAAGTTGGCATTCCGGGCACCTCTGCCAAAAACACTGTCAGGGCTACGGGTCAAGACATATTTACTCACAAGCTACGTATAAAGATGATTGACTCAAAATATTTATTGTTAAGTATCGGCAATGTTAATTTTAAAACAAAAATCACAAAAACGGAACATTTCGCAAAAATACATAATTATTTTTTCTTCGCATCTATAAATACCAAAGCTTTTAAACTTCTCCAGCTTGTTGTCCTGTGTCTTGTTAATATTGGCTCTAAATATTGTTGTCCTGCGTAGCGGAACAAATTTATGAGAAATACTCCAACGGGGCCATTTTAATAATTATAAATTATTTTCAAACCCAATTAAAAACAAAAAAAACATCTTAGATTTTTTTAACTGTTCCACATCAAGGCCAGTGGTAGGTACTAACAGAATCTGCAAAAACATGTTGCATTATGTTTATGTTTTTAAATTCATAAAGCTAGAAATATGACCAAAATTGAGGCAACCGCAGTACCCCGAATGGGGTGTGTAGATACCCATAGGTGACCAATTCAAAATTGTCACGAAGTGTAAAAATGTTCGATGGTGATCAGAAAGAAACTAATTTACGGCACAGAGGTGGTCGGAGGTTTTAAGTAGTAGTAGTAGTAGTATTAAGTGGTGAGGGTAGCAGAAAGTCGTAACATGTTGGTCACTCCTTTGATGGGGGCGAGTTTTAAAGTGAGAATTCTTAGTGCGTTTTTGGATAAGAGTCGCAGAAAATGCGCGCCGTCCGGAGCGATCGAGAGGCACTCTCATGTCGCATGCTTCGCAGGGCCTGTTTTCAATAGCCCGCGTGTAGGGTCTCTGTGTACACCACGTGTTGGGCAGGAGATTGAACTATAGGGGGCGCTTTATCGAGCTTGTTGTCCCCACAGCCCGGTGTTTACTAACACAGCATAAAAAAGAAATTGAACATCGTCTAGCGCTGCCTGGGCACAGAGCACTTCGCTCTGAACAGTGCTTTAGTCGCACGAGGTTAGGCCTTCAAATCGTCCCTTTCGGTTTCACTGATCATAAACAAACAAGAAAATGCGGTTTGTTCTCCCCACAGCTGAAGCGTACCGCTAAAGGCGTAACTGTTCGATCTCCTCCCCAATAGGAAGGCGGCTCCGCTGAACACATGCTTATCTCCGCCTTTTGCCTGGTGGTAACATGACATTGCGTGGCGGAACCGGCCCGCCTCTTTAGAGCATTGGAGCCGTCCACGCGGTGGACCGTGAAACGCGAACAGAGGACAAACACTGGGAAAAAAGCGTACCGGTTGTTTAAAAGCTATAGCAGTGACAGGACACCCCAGACATATCGTTCACTTTCAGTTGCTTTTCTCGTGGACCATCCGGTGGACGCTTCGTGAGCGTCGTCTGTGAGTACTGCATACGCCAAGCGGGGGCTTCCCGCGTTTCGATGGCTGAATCGTACAGCTTAAAGCAAGTGTTCTGTGCTGACTATCTCAACAGGCGCGAAGAAAAAAAGCGAATATCATAAAAAACTTTCGCCGTGTGAAGAATTTGGATACTGCTTTGTTAAAGAAGCATATGCCATAAGCAGTTCACTCCATCCGAGATGCCGACGTTTTGTATCAGAACTGCTTCAGTCGCTTCAAGCAACTCGACAAAAAATCTCCAGAGACATCTGAGCCGGACGAAATTTTTGTTTCTCGGGAAGCAGCCGTCGAGGATATACCTAAACAGATTCGTTCAGTCAACAGAAATACAACCACTGAAATCACGAACTGAGTTTCAATCGCTTTGTCGGAAGCCTTACGCAAGGCGGAAGCAGAGAGAGATCGAGAGCGTTCTCGTTAAGAAAATTTCATCAAGACTCACTGCAGCATATGGAGTCACGGAGGAGCCTGGGGCCTGGGTACAATGCTGCAACATCTGTCCGGAGTTGTTTAGTAACCTCAGGGTTGCCTTCGATTCTTCTGATTTGTACCAAGAACGGTGGCGTTTCCTGACCTTGCTCCCGAGGAATCTCTCTCCCAGCGACAGATCCAAAACATGATTTCTTCAGCAACTCGCCACCTGATCCAAAAAGCAATGAAGAACCAGGAGACACTCGGAGTGTGGTCAATTCCTGACCCCTACACAAGAGTCAAGCTGAGCCAAGAGGTCGTTCAGGCGGCACTGAATTACTACACTAAAGACGAACTCAATTTCTCCCAACAAAGCCCGAACAAGAATAACGTTATTCGCATCATTTCAAAGAGACAAAAATAATACGTCTAAAAACGTTTTGTGACCAGGTGTACTCATAAAACATTCCGGTTGTTTAAGGCGGCTCACCCTCATATGGCCAGCGGGCTCACCACGTTCTACTCATTGATACCAAAATGGGTGGAGTTTACATGCCTTGCAGGTGACGTCACGCATGGGAAGGACGGGGCCCTGCGCCATACAGGTGGTGGACTTCACACCGCGCGGATGCGCTTACCAAGGCGTAAGACGCCGCTAGCTGCACGGACATGCGCAGACATGAACCATATTTTCATCAAAGATGCATAGTTTTGTTAGATGTGAACTTGAAAAAACAAGCCGAGCTTACGATGATGACGTTCAGCCAGTACGTGCGGACGTTTCGGCATTCGTGCGATTGCGGTACGAGCAGAAAGTTTCGATATTCCGTCGACTAAGTTTTCACGCAACCGGCTGTCGTGTTGCGTGACACGACAGCCGTCCCCCCCCCCCCCCCCCCCAAAAAAAAAAAAAGCCTAATTGTGCGCCGTAAAATTTGAAGAGCGTGACACGACAGCCTTCCCCCCCCCCCCCCCCCAGAAAAAAAAAGCCTAATTGCGCGCCGTAAAATTTGAAGAGCGGCTCTAGGAATCGTTTGTAAACAAATTGTTACGATTTTGCGAAGTACTTGTAAACAACGCAAGGTTACCGTCATAATCTAAACCCTGATGCAATGATAAATAAAATAACGGACAAGATAACTGTCATTGTCTCAGGGTTTATATTATGATGTTTCCTAACCGGCTCGCCTTCATACTTTCACTCCTTGCAAAGCTTACCGTCTCGTGGACGGCACAAACCGATGCCCCGGCGGCGGCGTTTCGTTGAGCTTGCACACGGGGGCCACCGACGACCGATCGCCGCCTGGCCATGGCTTGCGGCACGACACTCGCCCGTACTCGGC
The DNA here is from genome assembly GCA_037355805.1 of Ixodes ricinus. Lineage (NCBI taxonomy): Eukaryota > Metazoa > Arthropoda > Arachnida > Ixodida > Ixodidae > Ixodes > Ixodes ricinus. Next base: position 30,605 of record JAZHYW010050808.1, on the reverse strand, counting down.
TGGGAGCCCCGAAGGGGCGTTCGAAACGTGGAAACGGTGTGATGTCACGAAAGGCAAAGGGAATCTACACAACGAACGGGCAAAAGGCAATGCAAAGGCAAAGGCATTTAACAGCGGCAACGCCGCTATGAAATGCGTCCCGCAAACTCAGTAATCCCCGACCGTATTCCTTTCCTGCCGCTCGTACTTTCTCTAACTTGACGGCTATTACTCCGTCTCGCGTGGCATGCCGACGAAACGATCGTCTTGATACGTAGCAATTGCTACAGCCAAGAGCGGCGCGGTTTGTCATTGCACTCGCTGCGAAGGACCGTCGAGTCAACCACCAGCATGGTGGTTACCGGCGTTCCACGTCATCATGCGACGTAAGTGCAAGGCATGTACACATCTTGGCACAAAGTTTGCGTGCGCACGTACTGCGCTAACATCAAGTTTGTAGCTTAGAAAAAGCCACTGAAAAAATTAAAATGCTGAAGGCCTACGTGAACTGACTATACGTGACCCTCCATCTATGAAGTGGTTCATCGGCCAGTGCAACCCATTCCCAACAGCTGAAACTCTTACTGCACCTGGCCTGAAAGTCCCAGATGATGATGAAGTGTTGTACGCAGCCTGGGAGGAAGGATAGCTGATATGAAAAGAAGTGAGGCCTTGTTGCTTTTGTAGAACACCTTCGAGAGTTCCTGAGAAAATGAATGCAGCATGAATTTGTTTCACGTGGGCCGGCCAAAACGATAAGCAAAGCAAGACAATTCCAAGAGGAACGTAATATCCTGCTCCATTTTTATCTCGCAGAAAACTGGACAGTTGTACTGCCTGATGAAGTTCAGTCATATCACCGGCAAAAGACGCAAGTTTCTATTTTCACATGCGTGGTGACCACTGGAGAAGGAAAGCGTAGCTGCGCCCTCATCAGTAATGACATTATCCACAATTCCGCCCATGCATGCTGCGCCATTGCGAAAATTCACGAGTGGCTTGAGGATGTTGCTCCGCTGTACGTGCATGTGACGTACATCAGTGACGGTGCGGCAAGTCATTCTAAGAACCAGTGGTAATTCCATGAGCTCACGAAAATCAAGTAACTGTCGGTCAAATGGCTATTTTCAACTACTGGGCATGGCAAAGAATGACTGTGAGGGGATTGGAGGCCTCGTCAAACACCATACAACTCTTTCCTATCTCCGAGGGCCTGCCACATCAGCTATTAAGTGTGCGTCAGTCTTCAGATATGGTGGACGTCCTCAAGACAAAATTACCGAATGTTGCACTCCTTCACCTGCCAAGGCCTGACGTGCAGGTGTTCAGGAAAATGAAAACGAGAAACAGTGATTCCGTACGGCCCGTGCCTGGAATTGAATTTGGCACTTCTGGTAGTTAGTGCACACGCGTCAGCCCGCTGCGGCACGAATTGTTGGTGTCAAGAACGGGAGCATCTATAAAGAAGCCACTTCGGAAATAATGACTCGCTTCCACCAGCGGCTATGAGCAGCTGCCAGGCGGCTAGTTCAAATCTCATAAAAATCTGATGCCAATGAATTATAAAAGCAATTTTACACAAGGTGTACCCTTCAGTATTTTTCCTCTCTTCGCGTTTTACGGCCTGTGGGTGCATGTTCAAAGCTAAGGATGATAAAAGCAGTTCAACTCCGTCATGTGAAACGGTTGTAGTTTTTTATTATCCGGCTGAAGGCGACTTTGCATGGAGGGAAGAAACCCGACCCTCGCGCCCGGCCGGCGTGCCCATCAGTTTACACCAAGTTACCAACGTGCGCGGGATAGCCAGATGGAGCGCGCTAGGGTGCCGCGACGTCTTTTTGTTTAGAGTGATGCAGTTCTTTGTAGATCACGATGCCTACAACAGCGCGTGCTGTAAAAATACAAAGAAATCGCCGCAAACAAAATGCTGTCATTGTGAACAGCTCGGGCAGGGAAGGGAAACACTCTTTCCTGCGCCCCAGAAGAAGAAAAAAATACAGGAAAGCGTCGGGGACAAAATGGTCAGTCGCAATCAAACTAAGCAAAGCGCATACGATGGTGCATTGCCTAGTGTGGTGCGTGCTCTGCCTGCCGGTCGCCTCTCGGGCGCCTGCCAGGAGGTCCGGCCGCGTTCCACATGCACACCGCGGCGGCAGCTCCAATGCCGTGAGGAGGGGTCGGTTAATCCGCGCCATTTCATGTTACCACCAGGCAAAAGGCTCAGATAAGCATGTGTTAAGCGCAGCCGCTCCGGTCACTTCCTTTACGTGTCGTACGCAGAGGCCCTACACGCCGGGTATTGGAAACGGGCACTGCAAAAACGACATGAGACCCTCTGGATCGCTCCGTACCGCGCGCAATTTCTTCGAGTCTCTTACAAAAACGCGCTAAGAATTCTAAACTTAAAACCACTGTCCGCCTCTGTACCGTTAATTTGTATCTTTCTGACAACCCTTGAGCATTTTTACACTTTGTAAAAATAATGATTTTGTCATCTATGGGTATCTACAAGCACCATTCACGGTGCTGGGATTGCCTCATCTGTTCATATTTCTAGGCTTATAACTTCAAATAAAGAAAAATAATGCAACATGTTTTTGCAGATTCTGTTAGTACCCATCATTACCTTAATGGAGAAGAGTTAAAAAAATCGAAGAAGGCCATTTGTTTTATTTGAGTTTCGAAATATCTCGTAGATATTAAAAAACCCAATTTGAGCGTTTTTCATAAAAAGTTTTTTCTTGCCGCCCTGGACAACCATATGTAGCGCCAATATTAACAAGATACAGGACAACACGCTTGCAAAGTTTCAAAGTTCTGGTATTTAAAGATTCGGAGAAAAAAATAAGTATTTTTCCAGAATGTGTTGTGTTTGCGTATTTTTTTCTAGAGACTAACAACGTCGGTACTTAATGATAAATATTTTGAGTTAATTCTTATACGCATTTTGTCAGGAAATCTTTCTAGGCCAGTAGCCACAACAGTTTTTTCGGGAGAGGTAACCCAAATGAAAACTGCGCGCAATGGGCAAAAGCGCTTCGCACTAAAAGCATGCATCAGAATTTTTGTTCCGCAAGGACAAATATTTTTTTAGCAAACCTATTTGTTTTGTCTTCTTTATAATGGGTATTGCTATTCAGTATACACAATATATTTTTTTCGGAAAAATTGAAAATGGTCACCGCATATGGTCGGCCGAACTTATCTAAAACACCTACGGTGACCTACCTAATTCCTTGCGGCTACATTTGTGGACAAGACGATTACTCGTGAAACCAATGAGTCCCTTGGAAATGGGACACGGTCCCGACATTACCATTAAGGCTAATTTCCTCAAGTCCCCTAAAATTCATCTAACACTTTTTTTTTCGTTCTTTTTTTTTTTTGCGGTGCGGTATACAACAGCTTGAAGATGGTATATGTCTCGTCTCGGCTTACTTTTATTTTATATGAGGTGTTTAATTTAAATTTCAACGGACTATAAAATAAAGGAATAGGTGAGTGTTACACGAGTTCTGTCTTCCTCGTGTATTTAGCAGTCTCGGCGGACATTAGATAATGGGATAATCGTCACGTTAAGATGGGTACTTAACTAATATATTTTTAATAACTTTTTAAATTTCGTTTTAGGGGTAATGTTGCATTTACAATTTTAACGACAATTATTCTTATAGGCCAGACAAATTTGAAGAACTTGCCAAAATGTATTTGATCTTTTTATATCAATGAATCAATTTGCACGTTTCTTTTTCAATATTTATAAAGTGCTCAAAAAAGAGCGCCGCAAGCCCTGCACACAGTGACCCTTAGAAGAGTGACGTAGTTGTTTAAGTTACGTCGTCACTCGTGTCGTCCACGCACTCACCAAGGCCACGCTGCCGAGATATTAGAAACAAGGTGGAGACGACTACATCACTATTCTATGTGTCATTGTGGGCAGGAATAGCGGCACTCTTTTTTGTGTGCAATGCTTAAATCGGTAGAAGAAAAAGCAAAAATTTATAGATGAATATAAAAGTGAAATGTTACGCGTTTGAAGATTTAAATTCTTGAAATTGGCCTGGCTTTTCATAGTAATTCCCGTTTATACTGGAATTGCAATATTTTACCAAAGACATAATACATACAAATTTATTTAACAGGTTTAAGTTAATTAGTGAACTTACCGTGACGATCATCGCCTCCCGTAATATCCGCCGACCCTGAAAGCATATGGTGCCAACGGCACCCGTCTTTCACCCATATATACATATATATATATATATATATATACATGTATATGTATATATATATGTATATACGATCGAATTAAAATAAAACAACCATTATATTTGTATTTTTGAGCAAAAGGAAACCGTGCAGTTGATAGTCAGCGCTGTATATGTGTATTCCTTCTACTTGTCTATGTGCTCTTCCTTTGTGCTGGCTGTTTTCCGTGTAACATGTACCGACTTTCTCAACTACAAACCTGTCTACGACTCATCTGTTTGCTTCTTCTCTTCTTTCCCCGAAGGTCTGCCGGACTCCGTGATCAACTGCTCCCAGATCAACGCCACTGAGAGCGGCATGTCGCTAGAGTGCGTGGAAGGGCCCTGGGACGGGGGCATGTCCTCCCCGGTGTTCGTCGCCGAGGTGTACGACCTCGAGTCCGGGAGCCTGAAGTCCAACCTAAGCTCTCTGCCCGGCACGCCCGCTTTCGTCGTGCGCGGACTGCCCGGAGGCGCCAGCTTCAGGGTCCTGGTGTACGCGACCAACGGAAAAGGACGCAGCGCCCCTTTCATTCTCATGGCCCATACGCTCAGGCCTGCAGAGAAGTTTACCGGTGAGCACGTGTCGCTCGGTGAAACGTGGTTCGGTTGGTACATGGTCGACAGGAAACATGAGGTACACAACGCCCAACGGTTAAAAACCGACGTGTGCAAACTTTAATGACCAGTTTCTTTCCCGAAGAAACTCTCAGTTATAGTTCGGGACTCTTGCTTGACGTCATCTCTTAATCATACTGTGTTGTATACGAGACTGACTTAGAAAAGACCCGTAACTTTTAAGCAAAAGTGAAAGCCGTTTACAACTCCCTGTAACGCCGAATTAGAGGGCAGTTCTTGAGCAGGAGGATGGAAGCGTACTGAGGAGAGGGTATATCCCTCCTCCTCCTTTCCTCATTCTTCAATCTCCCACAGGGGGTCACGTGACCTCGGGGGGGGGGTCACGTGACCTGGTGGGGTCACGTGACCTGGGCGTCACGTGACCTGCGGGGGTCTTATGACCTGGGGGTCACGTGACCTCGGGGGAGGGGGGCCACGTGACGTCGGGGAGAGGGGGGTCACGTGACCTGGGGGTCATCTGACCCCCCCCTGGAGGTCACATGACCCCGGGGGGAGCTCGCGCGGTGCATTATGGGACATTTCCCATAATGCACCACGCGGTTACGCCGAAGCCGACGCTGACGCCGACGCCGACACCGCTCAAGCCGGAAACGGGCGCCTAAGAGCTGCGCTCTAAAAAAATAATAAACGAGCAATTAACCTTTCCACTTTTTCTTGTACAAAATGTACTTAATTTCTACCCGTCAGAGTCTGGGGCATTACACAATATGATGAATTATCACCAGCTACGAAGCACACACACGATATTTTCGTCATCACTTAGTATTTGCATCTTTTAATGCGAAAGCATGAACTGTCCCATGAAGCGAGCCGACGTCATCGGTTTGAAGGGCGCCAAACGGCACCTTAAATCCTTTCCCCAAAGTGAAGCCTAGCTCCCAGCTATGAAACCACGCGGAAAGCCAAGACAACGGCACCTAGTTTCCCCGATCCAAAACTGATGGATTTCGCCTTCGGTCCCATTGGCTTGCGCGCATTGACGAGGCTTCATTGGCCGTTGCGCGCGTCAGTTTCAACGACCGCCGCCCCATGGCGCTGCGTGTCCGCGCCTCGAGCAGCGCCTGTAACACGAAGCGTTCAAGGTCATATCTGTCGAGAAGAGCTGGGAGAGCGCTCGCACGGCCGACGCAAATACGCCGCAAACGAAACACAGGAGCGGAAGAACGGCACGCATGCTTTCGCATTCACAACTCATAAGAAGTGCTGAGGTGTACCTCGAGCCTTTTTTGCGCTATTTGTAAAGGAAAAAGCTCACAATGGACCTAGAACTTTAGAAATATGAAATAAAATTAAAGTAAAACTTGATTTGGAGCAAGCGAGACTAAACAGAGAAAGATACGACCAAGGAAAAAATAAGATACCTTACAGAAAGAAAAAAAAAGCCGAACAACCATTATGAGTTACACCCTACCTTGAGCTGGCAACGCAGTACTCATTCGTAAACGAATAAGAGTAAATTAGTGGCTTGAGAAGGTAGAAGATGAACGAACAAGGTGTATCCCAAAAGCCGTGCATCGAGGATCTGGACTTACATAGCCTGAGCAGAGCTTCCGGAGAGCGCCCCTTGCACTGCTGCAAACTATCGCGAGACGAAGGAAAGGTGCAATCTCGGGTCTGGAAAAACCGCGGAATGGACTGAAAGGGTGTCCACTGGAATATATCAGCAGGTGGTTCGGGTGGGGAGCGTCAGGCACGGCCATCACCTCCTATATAAGAAAGGGTTAGCGCTGAATTTTTTTGCGTCACTTAAGAAGGTCACCGTATGGGCGGGATGGAAAAAGAGTGCAGAATCAGCGTTCGGCTGTTACTCGTGTCAAATCAGTGAGAACACGACTTCTAGACGAGTCCTCTCGCCGTTTGGTTCGAAAAAGTCACCCGTAAATTATCTGTTTATCGTGGATCTCAAAAGGGCGCGCACGCTTGTTTGCTTCCTTTTTCTTCCCAGCTTCCACGTATATCCTTTGAACTTTGAAACCAAGGATTAAAAGGAATCGAGCGAAACTGCGGATATTGTTCGCAATTTTTCAAGGTAGGACAGGACGATGAAACAAAAGAGAATGACATGAAAATATCAAAACAGAAATGAAGACTTGGATTAATACTTTACCGGGGGAATACATTTCACTTCGCTGATTTTTATTAGGGAGCGGGCCTACAGCACCAAATCCTCTCCTAGCGGTGGGGACAGACCGCGTCCGAAGAACGCTTGCGCGACGCGTATTCCACGCTGTCGAGCTCTCATGCTGCGCCGAGGAAGAGAGCAGTCTCCGACGCCCCTATACACCGAATTCGCTAATACAGAAGAGATGGCAGTCACTAAGTCACCGTTGTGATGAAAGCTGCCTACGATAACAGATGGCGACAGCCACCCGTCCCAATTCAAAGGGAAAGACTCCAAAATTGTGCACGTCCAGCCGTTCCACTACGAAAAATCTGTCGGCTAGAAGACCATTGTTTTTTCTGTAAGATGTATTCTCTAGTAAAGTATTTCCCTTGGTCATTAGCCACTATTCGCGACGATGCTGTAACTACAATCTATGGGTGCATTTCGAGACAACGTATAGGTAAACTGTGGAATGCATTACTAGAATAAGTATAAAAAATAATTGTTTAACTGTAACATATTTATCACAGGGTTACAAAGGTGTTTGATTATCTACCGAGGTAGTTCCTCCCCGTTGCGGTTTCTTAGCCACGTAAATGAATGGGTCAATCAAATATCTTCTTCAAAGGGTTGTCCTTAGATAGTGTCATTATTCACGCCATCTTTTACGCTTCAATCTGGCTGCACTTATTATTTGAAATCCATATCCGAGCTCTACAACCTTGATGTACGGCGTGGTAGGAAACGTTGTTCAAGGATAAAGCACTATCTATTTGCATCGTAGAACATATGCATCTCGCCTCCTCCTCGGTGTCTGAAGCAAAAAATCCTTCGGAAAACGAATATTTAAAAATTTCCGCTTCTCTTCTGGGGATATCGCTGTTGTTTATACCACTTGTGAGATTTGGTAGGCAATATCTATGCGCGAGGTCGTGTACTTTACTGTCGAATAAATTATCTGCGTGCGAGGGACATATGCATTGCGCCAATTTTTTTTATAACTGTATGCATAGAAGTATGAGCAAAGTGTAGCCGACAGCTTGCATGTCCAGGTTTGTACAACGGGTTTATCTATTATTAATTTTGAACTGATCGATATGAAAGGTCGTGTACTTAAAACATATGGAGGTGCATTAGTCTTAGAGCATAAGTAATTTGAATGGTGCCGTCGATATTATATTACCTTGAGTATGTTTTTTAATATTAATTTACTTATTACGCCAGAATAGTTGTGCATAATGTCTTTTGTTGACAGTGTCTTTTACTGGTAATGCAGGAAGTAAAGTAGGTTTTAAGTTGGGAGGAACTTGTACCTTTTTATGCATGTTTATACGTTCCATTTTTAGTCTGAACTGAAGTTAAATCAGGTAATCGACATGAAATTATACGCCAACGACCACACCTCGAAAGGACTTTTACCTTGCGCGTAAATATCACAGGCTACAAAGACAGTGTGCTTCAAGGAAACTCAAAATACCTGCACTAAAAGCTTCTCTCTTTTGTTTCCCGAAATCGTTGTCTCAAACACGAGAATTACGTTTTGCTTCAATCTTAGTGTCAAACACAAGACTTCATCAAAACCCCTAGCATCGCACAAAAGAACTTTCCATCCCTCTGGTAATTCCTATGGTTCAATTTTAATCGTGTGGAAAAGCCACCATATACTAGGTATTTTGGGTTAGGGATACGTCTGCTGTGCCTATTCAAAATATTGTCCACGTAAAATCAATACAGGCGGATTATCCTTTAAACTTTACCTCCTTGTGCTTTGCTATGGTTACAAAGGTTCATATCGGTGGTTTCCCAAACTGGCTCCAATTTATCCAGTACCTTAGATTTCTATTAGCATCTACCCCTGTTTGACAGAATATCGACTTGTTTCTATAACTGTCATTTTCTCAAATTTACGCGCGGATGTGCTCGTGCCTTATAAATTATAAACAGTGCACAAAATCGTGGACACATCGGAAAGAGGCGCTGACGTCTAACTGAATATATATTGGAAGAACAGCCCCGTACAAAATCCCAAATAAAGACGCAAGATATCGTCGCATGTTCATAAGGGCGTCCTGTTGTTTATGTAATATCCAATTTAACGACGCGTGGTGTTTTCGCGCGCTACGTGTTTTCTTTTTCTTGTACTTTTGTTTTCAATGTTCAGTTATAAGTCAGCCCTCATCCCGTATATTTCTTTCTGTTTTGTCCTCGTCGTCTTGTGCCCTGCTTAATTTTTATGATCCAGAAGAAACTCGCCCGCATCGCCACTTTGATTGCTTGCGCCTTCCTTTAGATTGCGCAAACAAAAAATTGATTGGGGGTTGGAGCTTCGGGTCCCAATTAGGAAGAAAAGTGAATGCGTACCTTTAAAAGAAGCTTTAGAGTACTTTTTGCAGTAACCTCCCCCTTACCTCCCGCGCTTACTCCCCGAGACACGTGGAAGGAAAAGCGAAAGGCATACATTCAAGCACGAAATACCTCGGCGCTCGTGGAGTACTGGCGCCATCTCTTAGAGGGGTCGCAAACCATGCTCTTCCGCTACAATCCTGGCATTCTTCCTAAATTCTTGCGCTTCACCGTAACATACAATTCGACAATTCAAAGAGTTATTAAAGAAAATCGAAAGCTTTTTTTTTCTTTTTAGCACCCTCCTCTTTGGAGCTGAAGTGGATTTTCACGAGCATGCTGCCTGTTCTATTGTAATGACGGTATTACGGCTCTTCCCCTTTGAAAGGGCGAGCGGCGCCATCTCTTGGAGATGCGATGAACTAAGACTGCTCTCCTCGATGCCTGCGGCGTTCTGACTGCAAAAAATTCACGCTATGACCAAGAGATGGCGAGTCTGTCGTGTTCTGTCCAGGTCTGTCTATCTAAGTATAAGGGAACTCTAGGTCTGTTTCCCTCTTTCCCTTTCTCGGCCCACCACAATAAACAAATGCTATGCTTTCTGCAAGAACTCATGGGGTTGCACGCTTCAAAAAATAATATTCTCGCACTCTATAAAGCTCCAGTGTCACAAAGATATTACTTCTGAACCGGTTGTGCACAAATTTAAATGTTTTAGCCAAGTAAGTGGTGATATTTCAGGTATAAAATTAATTGCTTAGTTCTTCTGAAGTCCAGGATTACAAAATTTCTAAAGTGCAGAAAAGGACACATAAAACATGAATTTGTAGCACCTAGTTGCTGGGTTGTGCAAACTTCAGCCATGCGCGAATAGTAAGTTTTAATTAAGTCATTGCATTTTCTTTTTAGATGTGTTTGGCATACATTCAAAATGCATGGCTGATACCTGAAGTAGAGGGGATATAATGAAATAAACACAACGTTTTACCGATATCAAGTGGCCAGCTACGAGTGCAATTTCAGTTCTCTTCAAGTGTAAAATACGAAACAAAGTTTTGCAGAAAACAATACATCAAGTTAAAAAATATATGAATATACTTCATTGATTTCTCCTAACATAGTGAGAAATAGAGGTAAAAATCATTAGTTCGCTGTTTTGCATTTTAAAAATATGACGCCCCGAAAGGGTAGTAATTGTGCCAACGATTAACGTTCATGAGGTTGATCTTCAGAGTGCCATAGATGCCCACTTGCAATTGCCAAGAAATGCGTAAATTGTTTTACATGGCACGTTCTTGCTACTTTATAGGTTCACGCAGACCTCCAATATTCTTGCATCTAGGGCCGCAGGCAATATGACATCTAAAACATATGTGTCAGTTTAGACAGCTATTCAGATACATATGAACTTTCTCTAGTGACAACTTCCAGTCACTGATGTATTATATTCCGAGCTAGCACGAGCTGTTGAGTAGGCAATTGCATGATCCTGTCGTGCTTTGAAACATTGCAACTTTTTTTTTCCTTCAAACATGTTACATAGTCTCACACATGAAAATCATTATACAAACTTCGAATGTACTGGTTTTCACTTTAATGAGCACACAACAATGGTAAACTTTCTATTTTAAAGCAAGACCTACTTTTTAAGAGAAGCCTGTTCTAGTGCCTCGGGGAAATGTTTAATAGATCTTAGTGCCGATGTAGAGAGAAAACGTCACAAGGCAAGTGCCACCACTGAGTGTAAATTATGGATCACGCAGTGGTAATTACACAAATGTACGTCAGTACAGTGCTCTTTCTCATCAAAAGCGACAAGCGAAAAAAATAAACAACAGAACACATTGGTAGAAAGCGAAGAGCGTGTTGGAAAAGGAAGTAAATTCGAAAACAATAAAACACGTCAGTGTATAGGACAGAGGAGCATACATATTCAAATATTTGAAAGGGTTCCGAGTCTCTTTTTTCTGTTTCCTTAATTATTTTATTATTTCAATTTTATTATCAATTCTCGTAAACTGTGAGAACACAGCGCAGCTTTCAGCCAGAAAGGCTGAACTCGCATCCTTTTTCTAACGCTACACTTATGTCCAATTTACTCAAACTCAAATTATATGTGCTACACACTGAAAGGTACCACAACAAATGAAGAAAATGTACTAAGTCTCATTACAATATTTCAGAATATCGAATTTTCTTCACTACGGGTTAACATTTGGCGTTAACAATGTTTTTTTTGAGTTGTCAACTTCGAGGACATAGCGGACTGTGCTTATTTTTTGTACTGCATGACTTTCCTTCTTACTCCGATCTCTTACTTTCCGTTGCAGCAGGTGTTCAGGGAATGATCGTCATCCGACCAGTGCTGGGAGTCCTCATTGGCGTCGTCATTGCACTGGTCATTGCTGCAATCGTTGTCATCATATTTATCCGCTGTAAAAAACATGGGCGAAGCAAAGGTAAGTATACCGAACGCGAGGGCGAGATCCTTCTTTTGCACCGAGACCATTTTGGTGTTTACAAACATGAACCACTGCTTGCATTTCAAGCGGCATCCGTTCGCTCCATCTTGGCAAACCTGTGGAGCTCGCTTATGTCACCAGTGCTTGAAATCATACATGCTACACAGACAACAAAGTTAAAGATTTAACGAGAGCTTTCGGCCGTACCATTTAACGTCTTGGAGAGACAAGTTGCTTTACATGACTATTCGAAAAATTGAAAGAAACCTCGCGCTTCTGTGTTTTATGACAGTTCTTCTGGAGAAGTGGTGGTTAGATGTTTCACCGTCGCTTTCAGCAGCGGTGTGCGGGCGGGCTTTCTTTATTCCTTTAATAAACCGGAAATTCGCTGGGACGTCAAAGACTGGAGCACTGCCATGGCGTTTGCAAAGAAAGGGGTCTATATAACTTAATTATATTTGAGATCAAGATATGTATCTGAATTATCACAGCGAATCTGCAGTTGCGTATTCAGTGCATTTTTTTCAACCACGTATACTAAACCTATTGACCTCAAAGCGCGCAATTGTCATAACGCCTCGGTGACCTGAAAATATATATTCACAGAAATATTAACATTTCATTGTCTAAAATAGGGAAAGCTAATTTGAACCATAATATTTATTATCATTCATATATTAAAAAAGTGAAAGCCGTTTACAACTCTCTGTAACGCCGAATTAGAGTGCAGCTCTTGAGGAGGAGGAGGGAAGGGTACTGGTTGGGTCAAGTGACCTCGAGGACGTGACCTGTGGGGTCACGTGACCTGGGGTTTCACGTGCCCTGCGGGGTCACGTGACCTCGGGGGTTGCGTGACCTCGATGGGGGGAAGCTGAGATGAGGTGAGGACAACGTTTATTTAAACCAAGGACAAACGCCAGTCCCCAAAGCGCTCAATATGCCTGGGGGCTGTCTTTTGTGTGGTGTCTGACCGGCGTGGCCCCCGCTTTGGGGGGTCACGTGACCTCGGGGGGGGGGGGGTCACCTGACCTCACGGTTACGCCGAGGGTGACGCCGGGACGCCGACGGCGACGCCGCTCAAGCCGGAAACAGGCACCTAAGAGCTGCGCTCTAAAATTAAATTGTTTATTATCTACTCCAGGCTAAACCCCCTTAATTCTTATCAACTCCAGCTAGGTCATCCAGTCGCTTGTCATTTTTCGAATGCTCAGTGTGAGCAAGCAGTATATGTCCCCTGTAGAAGGACATTTATAAAGATTATTTTACTTCCCTTTCTGACAATTTATCTTCTCTAATACCCTTACCGGCGGTAAAGGTTCTTCTGCAAATAAATGTGTCCGTCCGGACAGCTGTGTACAGTCCCAACTAACCTATGCTGTATCGTCGTTTTCTGCTTAACTACACCGCTATTAAAACCACAGTCTTGTCTTTTGCTTTCCCTTTCGGAGTATCTTAACGTTTTAGTTAAATTAAACTGTTTTATTTTGATTGAGGGATTTATTATTTGATGTTTCTTATCTTTTTAAACGGCAACACGTTTGTAAGGGGAACCATGTTGCAAGTCGGTAAATAGATATTTATTGTCGATATTTTGTGATTTTTTAAACCTATTTTATTTGTCGTCAAGCTCTTCACTGACCATACGCATATTTTTATAGTAAAAATAATGTTTTGTTGGAACGTTGTTATAAAAACCAATATATACAACATCAGTTTCAATAATAACCGTCACGGGTGGCATTTTTTTTATAATATAACGGCGAATTTACCTAATTGCTGCTATTTCTTTTTGTTGTGTTTATTACCTTTCAATAACAACGCTTCCTTTGATATAGATAATTACTGTTTTAATCTGATTTTTAACGTTCTAATAAATACTTTTTTTCTTTCGTGATGTTTAGACAACAGAGGCAACCGAACACGATACATACCCAAGTATTACAATACGTAATATGAAACCCATCATAACAATTTGAACAATGGAAGGTGGAAAGACGCTGAACCTTGCTATAGGAACCGTTAGCTGTAGCAGCAGTCAGTTGTCACTCATGGGCTAATGTCTACTTTGACATGTTGGTTGCTCTTTTTGGTTGTAGTTCTAGTATGGAAAATTATTACTTAATTACCTTACACCTTAGATAAGCCCGTAAAGGTTGTTTTAAAATAGGCATATGTGGATGCTTTTTTGATTTGCAGTACTTATCAACACTAAGAATATAAAATTTGTCTGCGCACACAATGGTTAGCTATTTATGAAAAAATTATTTGAAATGAAATTAAAAATGTAGTTACCATCCGCCTTATATTATTTACTAATGTCGCAAACAAACAATGCAACATATTGTCTATTGAAACATCTTTATCCCCTGCTCTTTTTTCGATTACCTAAGTAATTCATATTGCGGCATAAACCTTTCTGCGACCAACTTCTGGCAGAATGTGTTCAAGATATGGGGACCAGAATAGCCCTATAACATTGTGTGGAATCCTGTATCATTTAGGCTTCTCTACAGTTTTGTTTTGCATACTCGATTTGGTTCTATGACGCATATAGCCTGTGCTACTTGCATTTGGGAATGTATACTCAAAAAGCGAAAGAACCGAATGTGCATATACATGCAGCTAGCATGGCTTGAATAATACATGCGTGCAACAAAACATGCATGCTTTGAAGGGGGATAAGAAATGTTCAGTCTCACAACTCAATTTGTCTATTTTTTTAACCTTTCGCTTTTAGGTGCCGAAAAGGAGAACATGGAAGACAAGTAAGAATTACTTTTCTGAAGTTATATCTTTTATAGCAAATTATTCCACTATAAATTTGTGTTTCAACGTAAGATGGCAAATGCTGCAGAAAACGGTCTCATCGCCATAACAACTGTGCTGTTCACAGCGAAATATGAAGTCTTGATAATCGTTCAATTTAAAAAGAAGTAAGCCACTCATAATGTGCCTCAACTTGTCAGTCTTTTTACCAGAAATAGCACGCAAGTATTGAAGTAATTTTAATGTGAAATTATCTTCAGACTCAAAAAGTACACCCTATCCGCATTCATTACCTTGAATTTTCCACGAGCCACGACAGTTGCTATCTCACATCCTTGTGCACTATCGTTAGATCTTACTGGCATCGGTCTTGTGGCACGAACTTCTCAACGCGCAGCTGAACAATGATCTTTTTAAGAACGCAAATATTTTTAATCGTGTTTCAATGGTGTTTAGCTCTTCTCCTAGACAAAAAGTTGTAATGAGCAATAGCAGATGAAGTATTGGAATCTATCTTTCAGATAAACGTGTGGTGCGCCTTTACTTCCCTTATTTAAGTGATCTTTGTGGATCAGGGGTCCATAGTTTTCCCCTCTTGAAAAGATAACCTGAGACCAGAATACTGATAACCAATATGCAAATTAACGTTTCTTTCAGGTCCTTAACGCTACTGAAAAAGGATCCAGATGAATCGGTGGACATGGAAGAGAAAGGCCCCGACATAATACCTGCTACAACAGGTAAATTTTGTAAGCTATTTACTTTACTTTTACCTTTTTATATTACAAAAACCAGCAATATTTCACAGTTCTCTCTTATATTTACCTAAATGAACGTTTGCTGAATAGTGTCGTGAACTTGCTGAAGTTAAATAATCCTGTTGTATTAAGCACTAACAGCGAACTTTGTGAATTTTTTCGGTTAGACCTTTTAAAATGTATTTCTAAGTAAAATAAATCTGTGTGCCCTTAGAACTGCAACGCGTTTAGATTACGCACTAATTGAAACATTTCGTTCCTAAATAACTTTGTCCGCGCGTTACAATGTATTTGTCACCTGCAATCATAAATAACATTTCGGCCTGATAAATTCAGTTTCTCGTGGATTTGAACAGGAAACTCCTATTCTATATCCATATATAGCGTAGTATAGTTCAGTGGTAGAGCAAGCAAGCTATCATGGGTTTTTTCGTACAGAATGTGTTTTTTCTGCCACGTAATTTGAAAACTGTGCTACGCTTACATGCAGCGTTCAAGCGACAGATATAATTAATCCGCTAAATTCAGCGCGGAAACTGGTGTCGCGTGACGTAACCAAGTCATATGACTTCAAATCAAGTGATGTTAATTTGCTCGCAATATTTTGCAAAGAAATTTACGACAAATCGGTGTCACATCACATCCCGTGGCCTCGATTTTCACGCCTAAGTTTGTGGGAAAATAGACGTCATACATTTCTTCTCATGTCAAGTGATGTGACATCAATGTCCTCACTAAATTAAGCAATAAAATTGACGCTATCTGATGCAATGGTATTACGTGACAGGATGATTATGATATGACGCCAACTTCTGGGCTAAATTTCGTGGAGAGATTGATGTGACGTCATGGATCGTGAAGTTACGTTTCGTCAATTCTCCCACAAAATTTAGCATGAAAGTTGATGTCGCAGTTTCGTCGTAGTCCCATTTGACGCGTCTATCAATTTTTCGTTAGAGTTTAGTGAAACTGACCTTGCGTGACTCTAGGTCATATGATTCAGTGACAACGAATACAGTGTTTTATTTTATTCTAACATATTCTTAAAGAAAAAAAAGAGATGAGGGTTAGAGGAGTGCCGTTTTTCCCAGGCAGTTATAGGCTCGTGAGACACTAGCTGAGGTGATAATCGTCATGTTAAGTTAGCTAATTAACTAAAATCCCTTCATTAATGCTCTATATAGTTGTTTTAGGAGCAATGTCGCAATTGCAGTTTTAACGGCAATGGCTATCAAAGGCCAGTCCAACTTAACACATGGCAAAAAATATGTTTCTTTATATCGTAATTTAGAACTTCGCGTTATTTTCAGCTCGAATAAAAAAATGAGCTCAAAAAGAGCGCCATGCGGCCGGCGCACAATGACGTTTGGAAGAGTGACGTAGTATTTTTGAATCATGTCGTCACCATCTCGGCAGCGTGTTCTTGGCTGGTTCGCTGGGGACAAGTGGTGACGTTACTGAAATGACTACATCACATTACTAAGCGACATTGCGGAAGGCCTTGCGGCGCTCTTTTCACGCGCAATTTCAATAGCCGTCTAAAATTGTGAACGTTGATATGTAAAAAATGCAATCACATTTTCACAATAATATTTTAATTATTCAGGCCTCTAATAATAATGCCGTTCAAACTGCGATTGCAACATGACTTCTACAACCAATATTTAAAAAGTTAGTTAACCGAGTTTAGTTAATTAGCCAACCTGCCATGACGGTTATCCCCTTATCTAATGACCGCCGAGCCCGATAAACACATGGTGGAGACGGCACTCGTTAAAATCTTACCCCCTGATATTAACAAAAATATGTTCAAATTAAAAGCAAAACACCCAGTATTCAATCGGTTCCTTCAGACCACAGACTCTTTGTTCTCCCAGAAAAAATGTGTGGTTCACGCTCAACGCATGACGTGCTTTTGTCAGCATGATCAACCTTGTTTTGTTTTGTTTGAGATACGAAAGTTTGCTTCCCAATCTCTCAGCATGGTGGGAAGTGTAGATATGAAGGAAAAGCCTAAGTGGTAATTGTTGTAGCTCACCAATACAATTGGAAAACAGAATTTAAACAAAAACAACAATACAAAAAACATGTATTGTTTGAGGAATGGCGCAGCGCACCATACAACGTTGTTACAGCGTCATGTAAAGCGTGGTGAGCGTATTATTTGGGCACGTGCGGGCACAAATGAGTCGCAAGATTAGGACACATGCTCGTACGAGCAGCCTTGGTTGTGTCGTGCAGTATGTAATATTCTAGGTACTCCGAAACAGAGTGCACTAAAGCGGCAGCATGGCAGCGGGCCTTTCGCTAAGAGACTTCTCTTCCTTTTGGCCTCCTTCAAAAACACCTCATGTATCATAACTGAAAGAAGCGTCACGGCAAATTCAAAAAGACTAATAAAACGGTGTTTTTATTGCGTTTAGCTTATTTAAACTTAAAGAGGTATAAAATACACAAGTGCGTAGCCGCATTTGTTATTGCCTCCATGTCATTACCGTAGTTGGATGTAATTTTTTTGAGAGCTCTTACACGGGATGTTAGATTTCAATTCCAAAGTGTTTTTTATCATTCAGAAAAATTTTGAGATTTGTGTAGAAAAATAAAGAAACGTTCAAGTCTAAGGATAAGACAACAGTTGGAAAGCGTCTCCAACTGTTGTCTTTTCTTCTACTTTAAAGTTATTTCTATATTTCTGCAGTGGAATCTCAGGTTTTACATTTTGAGTAATTATCATCAGCTCGCCTGTACAATCACTGTTTTTTTCTCGGTAAGATTTAAGAAAGAAAAGAGCTGAGAGTTTGAAGAGTGCCGTCTTCATTATATATGTATCAGGATCGACGGACTTTAGATGAGGGAATAATCGTCATCCTAATTTGAATAGTTAACTAAAATTCGTTATTCAACGTTTTATTTTGGTTTATGGGTCATGCCGCAATTGCAGTATTGACAGCTAGTATTATTACTATCAAGATCAATAACATAATATTAAAAATAGACAAGTTTCATTTTTTTAGATATTAATAGATCAAAGCTTCCGTTCCTTAGCCCTATTTAAAGATGTTTGCGCGAAAGAGCGCTTGAAGCTCTGCCCACAGTAACTTTTGTTAGAGTGACTTTGGCGCTTCATATCACCTCGGTACTTTCTTGGCAGCGTACGTGTCCTTGGTGGGTGCGCCGTCGACAAAAGTGACGATGTCATTGAAACTACCGTAGGAATTCAGATGTTTCTCCCCAGAGGAAAACTTGATTATCTGCGAAGTAATTGTATAGACAATTAGAACTAACATTTCAACCATTCCTGTGCGCATTGCAGCTATTAATATGTGTATCTTTTATATTTGAGTGTGTGTTTTGTGCATGACTTTTGGATGTAATATTTAGTTTATCGCACCAACTTTAAGATGCCGTACAACGGAAGAAATATGTGATTTGTTATGTTATTTACAAGGACGCTATAATGCACACAGACGAACAGTGCAAGCGAGCTGGTGCAGGGTAAAAAAACATATAATTTTAGCAAAGTTAAAGCAATGAGAATAGGCATTGTTTTAACTGGAATTTTATGGGAAGGTATAGTTCGTATTTTGCACTGTGTGTTTTCTGATGGTATTGTCATAGAGTTTCTGACACAGGTATGCATCCAAGAACTGCTTCAGAGAGTCAGAAATCAATAAGAGAAGCCCAAGAAGCATAGCCCCGGTGGTGACGTCCCTAACAAGGAGAAAAGTCCAAACCATATTTGATGTTAGATGTCTAGACAGCGTGATTTCTCACTGCCAGAGTATGGCAAGACTGTTAAAAACTCTACACTCTGCGGCTGTAAGGACTAACACAGTTGGCACGCCTTGCGAATTTCGAAATCCAAACGTACATACCTGGAAGTGGGTACGCGAACGTCCGTTTTGCAAGAAGTTTATTCTAGCTCTTTTTTTTAAGCTCAAGTAAGACGTGGTAAAATATTGAAACTAGAGCGAAAAGGGCAGCCGTGCATTTCCTATGCCCTATACCGGATGTTTGTTAACTAGATACCGGTTTGTGACCTTGCTCCCAAGTTGCCATTTCTCATATATTTCGTTAAAAGTATTAAATATCGTGGTTATCTTGCACATCGCCAGCCGCTGCTATTGGTTTATTGCTTTCTTGCGTTAAGCAAACCACCCGGAGGCGGCCTCATGATCCAGTGTGCAGAAAACAAACAGGCTGGTATAGGACAGAGGAAACACACGGTCTCCGGCTTTCTGTTTATTTTAACCTTGGAATTGAGCTGTAAATAAGTAACTTAACACCTTCTGTCGAAAATATGTTCGCGTGCCCAATTTCAGGTATGTACGTTTTGAATTCGAATTTCGTAAGGTGTGTCAAATGTCTTAGTCCTTACGGCCGCACCCTGGAGATATGAAATTTATAGAGTTAAATTATTTTTCTCTACTCAGCAAAGGTCATTTATTTAGAAGTTTGCTAAAAATTGCCTAGCCTTTTGTTTTCTTGCTCAATGGCAAATCTTTAATAATAAGAAAAAAATACTCGAGTTATGTTTAGTTATTTTTTACAAGGTTTTACTAGAAAAGTTAATGTGAAATTTCGTTCTATTCCGCTTTTCACCTCTTTAGTTGTTTTATGAAGACTGGTGAGGTTGGAACACATGTCTAAAGCCGACCGAACATCGCAAAGATATTACAATATAAGTAAATTGTTTCACGACATTATAAATGAACATGAGGATATTACTGCTCGTAAATTTTAAACATGTTTTCGTTAAAAGCATATTTATTATTTATATATTATAAATACATACATGCTTAGTAGAAGTTTTTTGTGTTGTAGAACTACTTTCTGTGTTTTAGTTTTTGTGTGATCTGACTTTAACACATCCGCTAGATTCTTTATCGATTATGCCTCCTAGGTTAAATGTAAAAATATTGGGAAATGAATGCCTCTGATGGTAAGGTTTTTGAAAAACAAGAATATAAAATTCTATGTTCAACGGAAAACAAAACTTACTCCTGTAGAGAAATATTTTCAAAATAGAAAGACAGTAGACATAGCGAGTCAAGTTGTGCATTTAAAAAAAAATATAATTCGAAACAGAAGGTATATTAACATAGTCATTTTATTTATTAACTTTGTTCTAAATATAAAAATGTACATGATATCCATAAGCTACTTTGCTATATGTCGGTAGATATGTTTACTAACATTTCGGTTTAAATTCCAGTGTTTTCAGGCTACGATGCTGCCCATGAGAAAATGGTGGTGTTGGCAACGGGACTCGACTCGTATACGTCGCCGGTTCAAATGAAAGAAACTCTAGACAGTTTAGGAAATCACAGAACTGCATCGCCAAAGAAGGTGAGCCCAGGGTATTTCTTTCCGTTCCCAAACCTATTTCAGTTAAACATGTGCATCTAATTACGATATTACATTAATATTTTTCCAGGTGTGAGGGAACCCCAGACAACTTTTCTTTTGAACATTAAAATAACAAAAGTATTAGAATCAACCAGTAGACTAAAGGTTACATATGTTAAAAAATAGAACTATAAATGTTTTTTTTAAATTGTTCTCTATTGGGTAAAAATTAGATGAAAATTACTCAATTATATATCTTGCATATATATGTCTCACTTTGAGACCGAAATCGACTGGTCTCAATGTAATAATATTTCTGTGTAAATTTCGCTTGCACCACACTTAATTGTCAAATGGGTACTTTTTTGCAGTACAGAAAAACTGACTTTCAAAATGTCATACAAAGTAATTTATTTTGAAAATTGCAGTTCTCCGATCCTGTACTGTACCCATAGTTGTTCAGTATGGGCACTGTTCATTACCCATGCTGAAGAAATATGCATACCCTATGTATTCCTCCTTTGTCTCTTGGTGAAAAGAATAAGGAAAACCCATTTCGTAGTTTCAAACGAACTGTTAGAAAGCTTAGCCAAAAACGTAATGATCAAGAACATAAAACGAATCTCGTATATCGATTGTGATTTTCTTCCGCATACAAACTAACAGGCCCGAAACGTACATATGCAATGCTAATTCGTTGCCGTGACACCATCTTACTGCCCATGGCGGCAAAAACACCAAGATGATGATTGGGCGCTAAAGATACTTGGTGACATAAATATTAATGACGTGTTCTTTAATGAAAACGACTGGGCTAAAAAATAGCTGAATGAATCGTTATATATTATTCGTCGATAAATAAAATAAAAATTGCAAGAAACATTGCTCTTTTCCTTTTTAATTTACTTGCTGTACAAAAGGCAAACATCCAATCCTTTTCGCCAAGCTCCCCTTGGTCGGCCGCTGCGCTAATATCTTGACGCTGAGCTAAAGTAACAGCATCAGCGGAAGAGAAATCATTCATCGACCGCTATAGTTGATTTATCTGGTTACCAGCACCCTAGGAAATTCAATAATGTTTGATAATACGCAAATGATGGTGATAACTCAGAGAGACGCGTGTATTTATCAGCGAACTTTGCGCAAGCATCTCTAGCGAATCCACCGAGCGGCATCAGCAAACTGGTATCACTCTGGAGTTCTCTACGACTAGTTTTTGAAAGGAAACCCTTCCTTAGTAAAAATAGGGGGAGGATGTCGCCCAAATTTTGCATTCTACAGGTGTTATAAATTCGCGGACTTACAATATTGTTGCAGTGCGTACAACAGCTGTAGTAATCTTTGAATATAACCTAGCTTAAAAAGATTGGCTAAGTAATAAGGTAAGCAGCACCGTATTTGCTGTAGTTAAGATTTAGTTTTTATTAGATCGTATCATCACAGTAGAAAATAGATGCCGGTGGTGATGAAAAATTATCCTATTATACTTGTGTTGTATATCAGTCTTTCCTTTTATTTGAACTTCAATTTCAGCAGGTAATTGTGTTCCAAACATCATTTGTCGGTTTTCAGAACACGTGCACCTTGCGCTTTGTTAGATTGAATTTTCTCGAGCTAGAATGTCCTCTGTGTGCCGCTTACATCCATGTGCATGCTAGATCGTTTGATTGGTCGAGCACGGGCACGTGAAAGCCAAGGACAACGGCTATCTAAAAATCATCACTCAAAAACAAAACCACGAGAGAGAGGACCAAACAGTGGCAGCGTAAAGAACGAAAAAAAAATCATGACCGAGGGCGGTAAACGGCTCGTGGGGCCAGAGCAGTTTCAACCGAGAGAACTCGTCCCATTGGCGGAGCGTATTGCCCGCTAGAACCAGCCGATCTAGCGATAGCACAAAATGGCGTTACTTTTTTGTCTTTTTTATTCCTCAGAAATCGCATAAAGTTCCTTAGAGTCAGAGCCCCAAAGAGGCGGACGGAAATGCTCATTCCGCCGGTTGTCAGACTACGATGATGTGGTTCCCGGGCGGCCAAGATCTCCTTAAGAAGGCCAAACTCTCTCAATATAAACGGCTCTGAGTGGTACTAACCTGCGTGCACGAAACATTGCACGGTACCCGAGGAGACACGAGACTTGAGCGATCACCACTGAATGTTTATAATGTATTTATGTATATAGAGCCGGAAGTTAGTCAGCCTGAATTGGTGTCTGGTGTCTTAGCTGTAAATACGAAATTGAGCTAGTGTAGTATAACACCTAGCCCGAGGTCTTTAACGTGCATCACGCAATAGTGATACACGACCGCTCGCCTACACGATGCTAGTCCAGATCGAAAAGGGAAGCGGTGAGGATTGAGCACAGGCAACCCAGAATCCCTGGGATTTGCAGCGCGAGCTTTCGCTCCACGTGTTCCGAGCTGACATGGGCTAGACCACTCGGCCACGGATCGCCACTATCACCACTGGGATCTCTACCGTTCTTCAGGAAACATTCACCAAGGTAGTTCCCGGCTCACAAGATTCTTAAAGGTTTTTAAAAATGCGAAATCCAACCTACCTTCCCGGGCTACTTGTGTTGACCCGGGCTTAGACTTCTGTAATATCCTGAACTCTGCTGCGAACAAATGTTCTCATCAGAGTCAGAAATACCATTCATGTCGTCCACAGGCTCCTCTGCCCTTAAAAACTGCACGCAATCCAGCCCCATGTTTCAAAGGAGCCCTGAGGTGGTTTGTGAGATCGCCTAAATATGGCGATAACTGACTCTGCTGGCTTCAAGCATCCTCGAAAACTTTAAGTTATAGCAATACGCAGCGGATTTCTCTATTAAAAGAACTATAAAGGATCTTAACACACCGAGGTCACCTCACTCTATGGGAGGAGCATGTTCCGAAACCAGGACCACCGTCGGCAAGCGAAGAATCCTTGCGCCTCCTACTGGTGAACCCGCGGAGTTATAACTCAAATGCGCGCGACTCGTCGCTCGTGAAGTCCCTCGATTAACGCTTTGTTCAGTAGCGACAGCCATTGATATGTCGGCTCGTTCTCCCATTTGTTCGTGCCCGCGTTTCGTTTCCGGTTAGGGGGAACATGGCTGATTTCAAGTGATCTCACTATCGAGTAACGATTTGATACTTTGGCTTTCGAAAACTTATCCGCGTCCAGCGTTGTTCTATCTTGATTGTCGTGAACGTGACATGACCCTGCCGGAGTTAGAAAAAACACGGCGGACCGCGCGCTGGCAGACGACAGGAGCGAGGGGAGGAAGGCGGGGAAGGAGGACTTGTCGCTACCTCGCAGCGTCCATCTGGGAACGTTAGTTGCCCGGACAACCCGGACGCTTGGACTTCGGCCAGCTTTTTTAGTCGGTAGTACTGTGTAGCAGACAAAGTCAATCGCATACCATCGCTGTCTCGCTTCATCGCGTCCTGGCTCTCGCTAACCTGACGGCGATGATTCAGTCCAGCAAGCGCGCGCTCGAGGGCAGACCAGCAGACGACCGAACACATGATTCCCCGCGGAAGACGAAAACAAGCAAACAAACATAGTGCGGTGCTTTTAAAATGTATGTTCCGGCATTACGTTCCCTCTTCACAAGAAATTCACATTTATATGATACCATTATTTGCTCTTATCTACATAAGCATGCATATTTTGTAATAACAACGTTTCAATTTCCACGAAATGTTGCATTTCCATTAGTCACATGTCATCCTGGCTGCTGGAACATGCTCCTCTCATCGCCTGAGATGACTTCGGTGTGTCCCGATCTTCGATTGCTGTTTTACGAGGAAAATCAGCCGCACATGTCTCGTGTAGTAGGAATTTCTAGGATGCACAGAGCCCGCACAGTGAATTTTGCCATATTTAGGCCATCTCAGAAACATCCTCAAGGTCCCTTTAAGCTACCTTCACTTGGGAAAGGCGACGCAGAACTCTGGCTCTTGAACGCCGGGGCTCGGTTTCGTGACAACCAAATCTCCTCAGTGTCCTCACAGAGGTGCCGGTTCGACTTCGTGGTGCGCGTACAACAACGAACTACCGCCGCGGATGTCCTCAACATTCTCCTGCCTCACCTGACGACCCATATGATAACTTTATGGAAGAACTTATTCGTGGCACCGCAGCCTATACTATAGGGAAAATACTATTTCCTGGTCGATATACGTGCTAAGATTAAGAGTAATACCGTCAACAACAGTACGCAATCGACACCGTCATCAAATCTGTCTCTTTCTTCAAGCGGTAAAAGGTTCCCCGATCCCAATCTTCGAGAGAGGTCACTCACGCTGCTGCATATTGTCCTCCATCGTACATCCCATGGGTGTTTTTAATCGCCCAAGTCACCCGTCCTATTATTGGCACCGACTTCACTTTAGCAATGTTATTGTGAACGTCCGGCGTAAGAAGATTATCGACGTGGATAAATAACTCAGGATCAAAGGATTGCGATCAAAATATCCACCACTCACTCCAGTCGTTTCAAAAATCACGATTGAGTCTCACTGGCACAACATTCATGGCAAAATTTACGGCCTAAAGCGTCCATCTATAACTGAACACCCAGTCAAGTACATCGTCACACATTGCATAAAGACAACCGGTCTACCTGTGTTCTTCCGCAAACGCCGTCTTGCTCCCGACCGCTATCAAGTAGCCAAGACCAGTATCGATTATGTACTGCTGGCTTTCCTCCGATTAGACAAACTTTTAGGAAAATTAATAGACTTTAATACGTGAAAATAAAATTAAAGTTTACACGTGCGGCGAACGCACACTCGCATGCCACCATCTTGACCGCATCGCTGGCCCTCTGCCCAATGTTGCTCCCTTCGTTTTTTGGATTTCGCTAACACTCGGCCATTCCTGGCAGCGAACTGTCCTCAGTTCATGTGGCGTAGTCCCCAAGGTACGAAGGTCTTTTGGGCACACGCGTGCAACGTCTCGGCACACTGTCTTCTTCGTCGGTGCTTGATTGGTCGGACGGTTCTTGGCATCTCCCCCCCCCCATCTCTTGAGTTGGCTGATGTGGGCGGTTGTTGAGTAGACCCTCTTCCTTCCATTCATCTCGGTCACTCTGTAGGTGTCCGCTGGGAGTACTTCCGTCACAGTCAGTGGGCCTCAGAACTTCTTCTGGGTTTTTGTTGGGACGCCGGTGTGCTCTGGAATGCAGCGCATGACAACTACGTCTGCAACGCACAGCCCTTCCGCTGCGAAGTGATGCCTGTCGAAGTACTGCTTCGACTTTCCTTGCTAGGTCAATATGTCATTTTGAGCCGTCTCTTGAAGTTGCTCTGGACACACCCACTCATCATTCTCTGTGTTTAGCCATCTGAGGACACCGTCTTGCATCCTTGGTTGATATCCATGCAGAAGCCTGAAGGGGCTAGTGCCTGTTGAGGCATTATATGCTGTGTTCAGGTAGCTCTCTACCTCCTTGATGTTCTGATCCCAGTCCTTGTGAGTTGGGTCCTCGATTGTAGCCATAATGCACGGTACCAGGGTTCGATTCACTCGCTTTACCTGGCCGTTCGCCCTTGGATGGTGTGATGAGTTCAGTGTGTGGGCCACACCATTTTCCTGGCAGAAGGCTTCAAAGCTGTGGGATGTGAAACAGGAACCACGGTCCGAAATGACGCGTTCCGGTAGTCCAAACTCTGTCACAAAACTCTGCATGCACCGCAGTACATTCCTTGCCGAAGGGTCTCGCACAGGGTAGAGGCGTACAAACTTGGTCAGATTGTCTACCAGCACCAAGATCCAGTGGTTTTTCTTGGAACGTCTCACAAACGGACCAACATGGTCCACGTGTACAACTTGAAACGGCCTCTTCCCAGGCGGTATTGAGTGCAGAAGTCCAGGCTTCTTCCCTCCTGGTACCTTCGTGAACAGACACTCGAAACACCTACGGATGTGCTGATGCACATAGCGCTTCATCCGAGGAAACCAATAGAGTTCCTTGATTTTCGACACAGTTCGGTTTGTGCTAAAATGTCCCTGCAAGTCGTGAAACTTGACACACAGTGTTTTACGCATGCACTTAGGCATCACGAAAAGGAGTCGTCCGTCTTCCTCCACGTAAAACAGCTTTCCATCCTTCAGTCGCAGGTTCTTGACCTGCGACACTTACCTCTTTGGTCCTTTTCTTCATTGGCTTCTCGAGAATCTGTGCGAGGTTAGCCAAGTCTGCGTCAGATCGCTGGATGACCACAACTGGGTCTTCTAGACCTAGGTGAGACACACTTCAACCCTGGTTTCGACGACCTCATCAAGGCTGTCCTCTGACGCCCTTACGGGTTCACGACTCAGGTAGTCCACGTGAGCCACTTTCTCCACTGCACGGTGCTTCACCTCGAAGTCATACTCCTGTAGTAAGTCAAACCACCTTGCTATTTGCGGTTTAAGAGTCTTGTGTGCATTGAGGTACACGATTGCTTGACAATCTGTTACCAGCGTGAACGGAATGCCTAGAAGGAATGGACGAAGTCTTTCCATACTCCAGACTATTACCATGAGCTCTAGTTTTCCTGCATGGTAGTTCTTCTCGGCATCAGTGGTGCGCTTACTGACACAAAACACCAGATGCCAGCGTCCTGACTCGTCTTGCTGAAGAATCATTCCCGCAAGTCTACGCGTGCTTGCGTCCGTGTGGAGTTCAGTTGGGGCTGAAGGGTCATACAACTTTAGTATCGGGGGTTCTGTTAGTTCCTTTCGGAGCTGGTCGAAAGCCTTCTGTTGCTCGATCTCCCATGTAAACTTCGTGTCTTTCTTGGTCAGACGAGTAAGAGGTTCTGCCTTCAGGGCATAGTGAGGAATGAACCGTCTGAAAAATCCTGTCAGGCCCAGAAACCTCCTGACGCCGTGAACATCGGTCGGTGGGCTAGCTTCCAGTATGGCTCGTTGCTTCATTTCACCTGATTACCTGATTTCACCTGATTACTTAGGCTTCAAGATTGTGAAGGGCTACCTGCAGCAGCCCTTCACAACCTTGAAGCCTAAGTAATCAAGTTCGTCACTCCCAAACAAACACTTGGAGAGTTTCAGAGTTAGTCCGGCAGCCCGCAGAGCATCCAGGACTTGTTTGAGCTGAACCAGCAAGTCCTCCCTGTCCTTGGCTGGAATCAACAAGTCGTCCATGTAGCCCAATGCCACACTGTTGTGCAGAGTCCCGAGGACTTTGTTCATTAGACGTTGAAATAGAGCCGGGC
Organism: Ixodes ricinus; assembly: GCA_037355805.1. Taxonomy (NCBI): domain Eukaryota; kingdom Metazoa; phylum Arthropoda; class Arachnida; order Ixodida; family Ixodidae; genus Ixodes; species Ixodes ricinus. Next base: position 2,748 of record JAZHYW010050808.1, on the reverse strand, counting down.
CGTTTCTTAGCCCAAACACCATACGTTCAAACTGTCCAGTCTCATCAGGCGTGATGAAAGCCGTTTTGGCCTTCGATTCCTCACTCAGTGGAAGCTGGAGGTATCCGTTTGCACAGTCTAACACGCAGTAGATTCGTGCTCCGGACAGTCGTTGCAGCTGGTCGTCAATGTTTGGCAATGGGAAGTGTTCTGGCATAGTCTGGCTGTCGAGCCGTCGATAGTCTATGACAAGACGATTTTCTCCATTTTTCTTTTTCACAAGTAACACTGGACTAGCATATGGCGACGTTGTTTCGGTGACGATACCAGTCGCCTTCCACTCTTCGACAATTTTTTGGACCGCTTCCCTTTCCGCTCCATTAGTCTTGTACGGCTTGCAGCTGACTGGGGTACTTCCAGGTTTCTCTGTGATGGTCATTTCTAGTTCGTTGCACTGAGGCAGATTCAGTGCGAAGCAGTCCCTATACTCATTCAGCATCTTCAGCAGTGCTTCCACTTGCTGTTCATTGACGTATTTTCCGACATTCAGCATGCCACGATCGAGGGGCTCTTGCTGAGGCACAGTCCTCACTGGGGTTAACTCTACGCTCTCCGAGAGCAATTCAGCGTGAGCAAACAAACTTCCCTTGAGCAGCTGTTGGTCTTCATCCTTGTCGTTCAACACAGATATCTCAACCCTTCCGTGTTCGACGTGAAGCAGCATTCCCTTGTCAGTCCCACTAGGTACGATGAGACTTCCTTCACTCTTACTGGCCTCCACTGTCACCCAACACACAGTTCTTTTAAGCAGCACCATGGTTTCCTTGACACTCAGTGGTTCCTTGGAAGGCTTCGTCTGGGCAAGGTCAATGTCACAAAACGGAAAATCATTACGGTAGCCAATCCTGAGCTCATCTCCAATGCGCAGGTATGCAATGTGGTCTTGTTCCGTCCAGGTCCTACCGACCAGCATGTCCACAAGCCGGGCACTGTCGTTGACAATGATCACCTTGACCTTACGGGCATACCACATCGTCAATTTTAATGTCGACCTCCGAAGTTCCGAGGGATCGCACTGTAAATGTGTCGGTGTTCCCAAATCCATACAAGTCTTGGCCCTTGCAGACAACTTGTAGGTTACATTTTTCAGCTGCTCGATGGCGCAATATACAGTCTGAACTTCCAGGGTCGATCATCACCGAGAGCTGGTGAGTTCCATTAATAAGAGCAGTCTTCAGGAATTTCGCTGGATCACTGTCACTTGTTAGACTCTGATTCACCACGAAATTGCCAACAGGGTTTGTTGCTCGGCAGTTTCTCGCCATGTACCCGTACTTTCCGCAACTGTAGCATTTTCGCTCGGCTTGATCTCACTTGGGAAATTCCGGTGTTTTCTTGGGTGGTTCCCCAGCACTTGCCTGATCCGTCGGTTTGACCATGTTGCTTCCTTGACTCACTGAACCTCTGGCCACACCCTTCTGATCTGCGAGGCGTATTCCACTGGTTGTTTGCTCGGTTGGACGCGCAGTAGGTGATGATATTGAGGTTGATGGCCAGACGCGAGGTGTCGTTGCACCTGGCTCACCGCTGTGTGGCTTGCCCCTTGGAGACATCTGAAGCCTTGATTCAATTATTCTCTCCAGCCTTCGCAGGTCTGCCAACAACTCATCCTCATCCCTGTGCTCCTTTGCTGTCAAGGAGATGCATGCGTCTCTAGACCGCAGCCCAACCAAAACTTGCTCCTTGGTATCTTGCATACCGAGGCCCAATTCCTTGCACAACTAGGTCTTTTCGAGGAAATACGCAGTGGTAGACTCTCCCTCATCTGGATTCTCTCCTGCATCTGCTTCCATTTTTCGGCTGTGCTTGCTTGGCCCACAAAGGTTTTTCTAAAGGTGACCTTGAAGCCCTCCGACGTAGTAAGGTCTTCGACACGGGCCTGAAGCCAAAATCGATCAGGCCTCTTCCTGTGGAGCCTGGCGTTCTCCAGCCTGAAGCTGTCCGGCCAGCCGTGCAAAACTGCCATGGAGTCGATACTCTTGAGCCACGCCCCGGCCTCGTGTGACGAGCCTTCGCCGCCGAAGTCCTGAATAGCCTTGTTGAGGTCCGGCATAACATGGAACGTTTCTGGTTTTCTCTCGACGAGGTCGAGTAACCTTCGGTTTTGTTCCAATTAGCGCTTGCATTATCTCGTTTCCGTCGCCGTTTGCCGTCTTTGGGTGTGTCTAGGCGTCTTCCTAGGCGTACACACAGTTGCTGTGTTTGTTCTTCGCCTTCGGTTACGCGTCTAGGCCTGCAGACGTCACACAGAGCGTCCGCACACACGGTCCCACGAGGCAGCACGAAGACTCACGTTTCCGCCGTCGACAGGCACCTCACGAAGACGGTACCCGATTGAGAGAGCGTCCGCACGCAGGCAGTCTGCAGGCGACACGAAGAGCCCACTTTCCACGGCCGCTACCTCACGACGACGGCACGGGCTCGGCACCACCCGTAGCGTCAATTGAAAAGTCAGCGAGCATCACCGTCGGCGCAATCCGACGACATCGGCTTCCCGGTTTGCCTCACCACGAAGGTTTCGGTGAATCCCTCTTCAGAGATGTTGGCTTTCCTCCGATTAAACAAACTTTAGCAAAATTCATAGACTTTAGTACGGGAAAATAAATATAAAGGTTACACGTGCGGCGAACGCACACTCGCATGCCGCCATCTTGACCGCATCGCTGGCCCTCTGCCCAATGTTGCTCCCTTCGTTTTCGGATTTCGCTA